>CP049713.1:8981111-9006358 GCA_004148225.2 Heterodera glycines | reverse complement strand
TAGCACCTTGTGGTTTGTTCGATAAATTTGACCTATTTTTTTCGCTTAAAATCCGCCGCTTAATGATCATCAGGCAATACGAAGGCTTGTTATCTCGCATATGGTCCCAATGAAAACCAAAATTATCAAGATTTGATCAATCATTACGTGCACTTCAATATGGAATTGACATGAAAGGCTTCGAAAAAGGAATTAATAATGAATATCTATCAATTCTTATTCTATAAAGCACATAAATTTATTTTAATCAGAGCGCAAATGTCTTTTTTCGCTGTACGGCGCAAATGTCGCGGCGCAAATGTCGTTTTGTTAGGCGGCGCAAGTGTCGCGGCGCAAATGGCACGGCGCAAATGTCCGCGGCGCAAGTCTTTTTTGCTGAGCGGCGCAAAAGTCGGCTAACCAAAATTGGCAGCCCTAATAATGAATATATTACTTATAATTGGTGCCTTAATAATCAATAATTTATGTTATGTTAATTAAGTAAATTATCAATAATTATTTTCAAATATTGCATTTAAATGATTTAAAATAATTATTTATTTTTAACAGTTATTTACATTTACTTCCAATTCTCGCATTTATCATTCAAATTTGCTTAACAGGTGAAGTTTGAAAACAACTATTAAATTTCATTCCATGGTCAAAGTTATTTATTATATAAAATGGCCTCTATTAACACCAGCTCTTCTGATCAGGTAACAAATCAAAGAAATAATTTTTAAAATAATAAAAATAAATTTATATTTATATTATAATTATTTAAATTTTTATTTTTAATAAACAATTTTGGAGTTTTATTTGGCCTACCGTTTCGCCGGTCCGTCCGCCGATTTGATTGTGCCGGCCGTTGCGGTGTATTTGGTTGCGTTGGTTGGCATTGTGTTGAACGGCACAGTTTTGGTGGTCACTGTCAAATCCAGGCAAATGCCAGGGCATTTCTAAATTTAAATCAATTTAATTAATTTCTGTTTACCAATTTAATTCAATTTCTCATTTTTCAGTTCCCTCCGCGGCTCAGCCAATTTTCTGATGGCACTGATTTGTCTTTGTGAATTGGTCCATCAAATTGGGCACACTTTTTTCCTGGTTGTTGTCATTTTGGGCACAAATTTTGTCAGTTTACTCACTGCTGACTTAATTATGACGGTATATTTTAAAATTTCAAATTTTTTTTTTATTTCCTATTTTTCAGCCTCCAATTTTTGCTATAAATTGTGGCTTAATGGCAATGCTTTGTGCTGCGGTTGACCGACTTTTTACTGTTATTTCTCCACATAAGTATGGAAATTAATTCTACAAATATTAGTTAACCCTAATTAATATTTTAATTGTTTACTTGTTTCAATTTTTTCGTTTTTTAGACACTCCTCCATTTTCACTAAATACAAATTCTCATATTTGCTTGGCCATCTGTTAATTTGTGTAATTTATGGTGCATATTCATTGAATTATGTGCTCGCATTTGCATTCGAAAATGCGGGAAAGTATGGCGCAATTTAAAAAATTAATTAATTATTAAATTTCAAATTTATTTTAGTCCAACCACCGGTGTTGTGGCCGAAACTTTGCTGAGCTTCCCAGTTGGATATAAATTCTCAGCCGGCACATTCATTATTTCATTGGGTAGCACTTGCTGTTATGTATCCATTTTTGTGATCATCAGATGCAAAAATGCCGGTAAATCTTGGCATTCATTTCTTTGGCATTTTAAAATTCAAAATATTTTTTACAGTAACCCAACAGACGAATAAACTAGTTTTACGGTCATTGATCATCATTTTGTCCATTAATATTGGCGGATATCTGACCAATTTGGCCATATATCAATTGCTGTATGCATTTGGCTCAATTTTGGGGTATTTTAAATTAATTTGAATTTTAAATTTTTCAAATTTCTTAAGGCCCCCAATTCGAGCTTGGCAAGTTGGTTCTATTTCTGGCATTTTGTTGAATGCTTCTGCTGGATCAAATGCGATTGTCCTTTATTTGTGCAGGTGTTAATTTATCAATATAAAAAATATTTTTTACTTTTTTCGTTTATTTATTACTTAAAATATTAAAATTTAATTAATATATTTCTTTTTAATTGTTAAAATATTTTATCCCGCAGCGGGACCCGCAAATTTGATTTTTTTGTGCGGGATCTCGAGGGATCCGCGTTGCATTTTTGAAAATTTTTCAAATACAGAATGCCAAATATTAATGAATAAATTAAATAATAAATTTAATTACCTAACTCATTTTTCATCGCAAATTTCATTCAAAATTTGTGAAATTTTCCCGGCAGCGCCTATTGGCACCGCCGGATGACCTCTATCTTTTATTATCTCTTTTTAAAAATTCAAAATTGTAAAATTGGTCACTTTTAGACAAAATCTGTTAACAAATCGCATTAAATTTTCAAAAAATTCAGGGCGGTGCCGATGGGCACCGCCGGACCCCCCCCCCCAGTTCCTAGTTTTTTGAAAAAATTGCGCCGCAAACAAAGCGGTTTTGAAAAGCAACAAAATATTCAAATTTATGAACCATTAACAGATTTTATTCCCGTTCTCTTTTTACCGTCTAATCCATTCGAAATAGTCGTCTCATTAGCCCCTTTTAATGCATCTCGCAAGCCCCTAAAAATTTCTTTTTCAAAATATCAGGTATTTTTTGTTTTTTGGAAATTTTTTGAAATTTAATTTAAGTGTTTCGAATTTCAAAATCCGCAATCCCGCGCGGGATCCCGCAAATTTTAAATGCGAGATTTGTACGATTAATCCCGCGGGATCCCGTCCCGCAAAAAATTTTGAGTTCCAATCCCGCAGCGGGATCCGCAAATTTGAAATTTCCGGTCTCTAATTATTATAGCTTTTAATTATTATTTTTAATTTATTATATTTTTATTTTTTTAAATTTAAATTATAATTTTAGCACTGAATATCGTCGCGTGTTCAAAAAAGAATTTCAAGCGTTGAAGGGCTATTTTTGTAACAAAAATGGTATTCTAAATAATTAATTTTTAAAAAGTACAATATAAATTTTATTTTAGCCGTCCACACAATTGGCGCAAAAAACCAAGTCCAAAATGCCAACTCAAAAAACAAAATGAACATCATCCGATTAAGCCAACAGACAAATGTGAAAAATCTGATTCACTATTGATATGGAATATTTTTTTTTAAATATTTGATCGTTTTTTTAAACAATATAAATTAGATTTTGGCATATTAAAAAATAATAATAATTTTGTAAAATTAGGAAATAAAAATAAAAGGCATAAACCATAACCACCAGTTAACGAATTTACAGTCGTGCTCATATGTTTATGCTGTAAAATATTTCTTACATAATTTTATCAGTAATCAATCGAAGTGACTTTGTCGGTTCCTATTGCAATTTTTTTCTCAAGTGATAATTTAAAATTTTGAACGCCGGGCCATTAAAATTAGGCGTCTACCCCACCCAGGCTTTGATTTCGGAAACCTGGGCTTTTCCTGGACGAAAAACATGGATTTCCTTGAGAAAATTTTAGAATTTAACATTTCAAATAACCAATGACTTATTTGAGATATAAAAAAGGATTAAATAAATTTACTTCACACATTTGCTTGGATATTCCTGCATTTTTTCCAGAAAATCCAGATGAAAGTCCAATATGGAATCCAGGTCTAGATCCAGATACAGTTTTTTTTCCAAATCTCGAGCTCTAAGTTTATTGAAGAAAAATTTGTTGTTAAATAAATATTGCTTTATTCCATAAATAAATATAATTTGAAAAAGAAGGTAGGCGAGCGGATCATAATATAATTGGAATACAACAATATATGTGGGAAATGCACGGAGAGGGGAAAAGGGCCGGCTTAAATGGGCACAACGAAGGGGTCATAATGATGACCAATAGGTCATAATGATGACCAATAAATGAACGTTTTTTGGCGTGCATTAATTCACAGTAGAAATGATGTTCCTGTTGTTTTTGGTCGCCATATTCTTCAGTCAATATTCTCCCCCGCTGTTTTGTTTCATTCATTATTATTTTATTATTTTTATTATCATTTTCAGTTCTAAATTATTTGTGTTTTGCTCCTTCCATTTTTGCCTTCCTCTGACTCCGTCGTCATCATTATTTTATTTGGTTGGTTTTATTATTTATTTGTTTGTTATCATTTGTCTTTCTAAAATAAATTTAATTCTGTTGTTCCTTGTGGACACAACAGGTTGAATAATTTTCGATTTCGAAATCATAATTTAACTTCCTTCAACAAGCTGAACAACTCTCAAAGCCCCGGCAACGGGTATTGATAAATGTCGAGCCATTGTTTTACTGTGACTTTGTAGTCGCAACACAAGAATTTTGTTTTCGCGTTTGTCTACAATCACCAAAGGAGTCGCCCAATCAGAATTTGTCACTTGCTCCAACACTCCATCATTGATCTTTTATCGGTGACCTTCTCAACTTCAGGTCTTAATGCAAAAGGCACGGGACGTGGTTTGCATTTTTCGGCTGGTTGGTGGCCCTCCCGGCTTGCATTTCAATGAAATTTGCCTTGTGCATCGGCTGAGTCCGTCATTAAAGATTTCGCCGTATTTATGAAGCACCGCTCCAAGCTCTAGGTCTACTGCCTTGAATTTGACTTCATTGACTGACCGCGAACGCTTTGTTGCGATAGAATTGCAATCCGCCGATTAAATCTCTTCCCCAAAATTTTTGCTTCTCCGTCCACTACATAAATTTCGTCATTCACTTCCTTGCCTGTATACGCAACATCTGTTTTGAATGATCCTAGGATGTTGATCGCTTTTTTCCATAGCCCATCAATCATGAAATTATGCTAAAATGGGAAAATAGTTGCCAAAAACTTTCAAATTAAAGGGGTGTAAAATGACAAAATTTTATTAAAAATAAATGATTACTTAACACAATTTAATTAATTAATTATTTATTTTATATTTACCATATTTTTAAAAATTTTATCATCAAAAATCAAATCTGTCAATGTGCCATAATGGCATTTAACTTTTGAAAAACCGATGGGAATATTATTTAATTAATTTAAAAAAAGAGACCGTAAATTTAAATTTTCTCGGCAAATACAAACTTAAAGTTTCCTATTAAAACAATGAACAATTTCCGGTTCAACATTTAAAGTCACAATTTTATTACATTGAAAATAAAAAAAAACAATAATTTAATATAAAAACCTTTTAAAATTTATTATTTTATTTAACCTCTCAGAAAAGAAAGTGCCAATTTTTATTTCAATAATCATTTGTATTTATTTCACGCCATTAACAAAAGTCAAAAAATTAATTATACTTTTTTGTCCCAAAAGGGTTCAGTTCAAAGGTTGACATTAGAGCCGGACGGGGTCGGGATCCCGCCGGAATTCTCCCGGGATCCCGATGCCGTTTCCGGCTTTTTGGAAAAAAGGGCCGGGATAGGGACCGAAAACCGGGATTTAAATTTCGGGAAGCGATTCATATCCCGAAAAAACCGGGATTTAAATCCCGGTAATCATAATTGAGCCTGATGCCAATACCGAATCCCGCTCCCATCAAATTGAGGTCAGGAGAATTATGCCGACATTTTGACTCGGAATTTGTCCTTTTTAAATTTTAATTTAGAATATTATTTAATTAATTAAAACAATATGCCGGAAAATTTAATTGAGTGAACTTTTAGATTTACATTGATGTTAAATAGGTGGGAAAATGTTAATTTTTAGTTGACGTCCGTCTCATCAAACGGATGCGAAAATATTTGACAATTTGAGTTTTATGTGAAGAAATTAGCTCATCTAAATTTTCTCGACAAATACAAATTTAAAATTTCCGTTTGATATTTAACAAACGGAAAAATATTCCATTCAAACAATTTCCGTTTCAACTTTAAAAGTCACAATTTTAATTACACTGAAAATACAAAAATAAATAATTTAATTAGAATCTTTGAAAACATTTTTTTTTAATCTAACCTATCATAAAAAAGAGCTAATTTTAATTTCAACATCATTTTGATTGACTCATCCCATTAAAAAATTTCAAAATTAATTTACAATTTTTGTTCTAAAGTGTTCAGTTCAGAAGGTTGACATTAGAGCCGGACTGAGTCTGGATCCCGCCGGGATTTTCCCGAGAATTCCGGGATCTAGTTGGCACTGGACAGTTCATTTCTGACTCAAATTTGGCCGAAATATTAAAAAATTAAAATGAATTTCTCATATTTTTGGAATAAGATAATTTATTTTAAGCTTAAAATTTGTTTCTTTATTAAATAAAATGTGCTTTTGAAATTTTTATTATATCTTCTTTTTTTTGCATTAATTATCGTTTGTAAATAACTCTGATTTTTGAGACTTAATTAATTCTTAGTGCGTACGTAGTTCATTTCGCGAAAAGTGCACAAATGATGATGTCATAAATCGGGCGCCCTGTCATAAATCATTTTATTTATTTATTTTTTGTTTAAATTTCCATATTTTATGGTTTAAGTATTTCCATTCCGTTGTCACATTTTGTTTAAACCAATGCGTGCCATAAGTTTCTCTTTTTGTTCGTCTAATTTTAAATTTTAAATTAACATTTAGTATTTTATAAAAATTTTATTTGTTATAATTAGATGAACCAAGAAAGAAAATTATGGCACGTATTGGTTCAAACAAAAATGTGACAACGGAATGGAAATACTTAAGCCATAAAATATGGAAATTTAAATTAAAAAAAAATATATATATATATATATAAAATGACTTACGACAGAGCGCCCAATTTAGAATGATATTGATGTTATCTAATTGAAATTTGAACATTTTTATTGGAGACAATTTATTAAGAAAATTAATTCTCACATTAGCGTGGGAATAGAACTTAAATTAAAAAAAAGAAATTTAAGTACAGAAATTGAAGAAAAATAATATAAAAAGAAATTTTTAAATTCATTTTATTCACATTTTAATTCATTAATAAGCCAAAAATTACAGCAAAAAATGCCCTCAATGAACACCAGCGCCGAAAATGCGGTAAAATAAATAATAATAATTAATATATATAAAAATATTTAATAAATATAAAAATAATTTATAAAAGAAATATTGAAGTTAATACAAATATTTTTTCTTATAAAAAGAACTTTAAATTTCATCATAAAATTATTATAAAATTAATTAAACATTCAAATAGGAAAATTCGAAATTTATTTTATAAAATTATTATTAATTAAATTATTTTAATAGGTATTTGAAAAAATTTTTATTGTTTTCAGCTTTATTTGGCCTACCGTTCTGTCGGCCCGTCCGCCGATTTGATTGTGCCGGCCGTTGCGCTCAATTTGGTTGCATTGGTTGGTATTATGTTGAACGGCACAGTTTTAGTGGTCACTGCCAGATCCAAGTAAATGCCATGACATTTTCTTATTTTATTTATAATGATTTAAATGATAAATTAAATTAAACTTTCCATTTTTAATTAATTTAATTTCCTATTTTTCAGTTCCCTCCGCGGCTCCGCCAATTTTCTGATGGCATTGATTTGTCTTTGTGAATTGGTCCACCAAATTGGGCACTCTTTTTTCCTGGTTGTTGTCATTTCGGGCACAAATTTTGTCAGTTTGCTCACTGCTGACTTAATTATGACGGTAAATTTTGATTTTTTCAAATTTAATTTTAAATTTCAAATTTTTTTAGCCAATGATTTTTGCTTTGAATTGTGGCTTAATGGCAATGCTTTGTGCTGCAATTGACCGCCTTTTTGCCGTCATTTTGCCATTTAAGTATGGTAGTAATTTTAAAATAAAATAGCTATTAATTTCATATTTTTTAATTAAATATTTTACAGTCATTCGGCTATTTTTGCGCAGTACAAATTACCGTATCTTCTTTGCCATTTGTTCATTTGCATAGTTTACGGTGCATTTACAGTGCTTTATGTGCTCGCATTTGCATTTGAATATGCTGATGAGTAGGCCATTAGTTTCAATTAAAATAGCAAATGTTTAATTGTTTATTTTTTAATAATTTTTATTTTATTTAATTATTATTAATTATTATTTTTTAATTTTTTATATTTATAGTGACACCACTGGCTTAGTGGCCGAAACCCTACAGGGCCATGCGTGGTACTTATTCATCGGCGGCACATTCATTCTCTGTTTTTTCTGCATTTTATGTTATGTGGCAATTTTTGTGATCATCCGATGCAAAAATGGCGGTAAATCCTTGGCATTTTGCCAAAATTATAAATAAATTCAAAATACTTTTTACAGTAACCCAACAAACGAATACAAAAGTGTTGCGGTCATTGATTATCATTTTGTTGATTAACATTGGCGGTTATTTGTTGACGTTGGCCATGTATCAATTTATCAACGCATTTGGCTCACTTTTTGGGTAAATATAAATAATTATTTATTTATTTTTCAATTTAAAATAACTTTTCAATTTTTAAGTTCCCCAATTCGTGCATGGCAATTCGGTTTTATTGCTGGCATTTTGTTGAATGCTTCTGCCGGCTCAAATGCGATTGTTCTTTATTTTAACAGGTGTTAATTTATCAACAAAAATTTTTTAAATATTTTTACATTTTCATCATTATTTAAACATTACATTTAATAATTAATGTTTTAAGCACTGAATATCGCCAAGTATTCAAGAAAGAATTCGGTGCATTGTCTAGTCATTTCAGAAAAAATAATGGTAAAATTTTCAAAAAATTAAAATATATTTGTTTTAATTAAAATTTATTTTAATTTAATTAAATGCCATTTTACCGTAATCTTTTTTAGTTGTCCAAACAATTGGTACTGTCCAAATGCGAAATGTCAACCCAAGCAACAACAACAACAACAATATTATCCGTTCAAGTCAAATGACGATAATAAGAAATGTTAATACCCAAATTCGTCACCACTAATTTTTATAAATTTTATATTTAATTAAAAAAAGAAACGAATTTTCATTAAGTATTATTATCACCGATTAGCAAAAATAAAAATGAATAAACAGGCTTTGTATCACAATTAAATAAATTAAAATTTGTTATGCCTTTAGGGTCACAACAAAAAATATTTGTTTTTTAAAGAAAAAAAAAATTATTTTTAATCATTTAATTCATTCTTTTAAAGGAAAAATAAAAACATGCATAGCAAAAAATAGTTGGTCGATTTACTTATACAATAATTAGTTGGCAAAAAAAGTAAAAATTGTGGAATGTAAATTTGTTAAAATAAATAAATTTCGATTCCTTCGAATATTTATGGGGCATGAAAATAATTTTTATCATTTAAATTTATTCACCGATTATGCAAAAAGAAATATAAATAAAAAATGCATAGGCAAAAAAGTGATGCTTAAGAAATGCAATAATATTTTTAAATTCTAAAAAACTGTTCAAATACGCCGGGAGGATAAATGGTCAGAAAATTGGGATTTTTGCCCATTGTCCGTCCCCTTATTTGGGCACAAAACAATTTAGCACAAAGTCGACTGTTGCTGTTGTTGCTCTTCGGCATCATTGCTGCTGCGGTTGGCACATAACGGCTTCATCAAAATGCGTCGGAATGGCACTTCTTCAACCTCCGAATTGGGGAGGGATGACGGCGATGAGCCGACCGGAAAATAGCAAATTATTTGGTAATTAAATAAAAAAATAAAATAATATTTGACAAAAATGTTGAAATATTTCAAAGAGTAGGAATAAAAATTGGAAAATTTCAAGATTAAAAATATTAAAAACATATTTTAAGTTTTGTAATAAAAGTACAAAATAAGGAATTAACAGAATTCCTAAATGTGAGGCTCCTCATTTAAGATTGGTTTTTTAAAAGAGATTTTGAGGATCTTTATGATGCTTGAAATTTTGCGGGTTTTTGAGGATTTATTTTGGCTTTTTGTCAATCGATGAGGAGTTTTGTTTTTTTATTCAAAAAATCTTTAAAATTGGGTATTTATGGTTAACTAATTAAATATTAAATAATCCCAACATTTCCTTTTGAAAAATTTGAGTTAAAAAGTTCATAATTAAACCATTGTCTTATAATTATTTTTAATGAGGGGTTTTTGGCAGAGAAATTAGCTTTTTGAAAATTTTTAGTTGGGGACTCCAATAAATTATCAAAAAAAGGAACTAAAATTTCAAAATTCAAAGATTAAAAATTAAATTTTGCAATCAAAAATTATTAGCTTTCAAAATCTTGACTGTGCCAAATGTGTGTCATTGACGCGAAATAGTTTTTTGCTGACCATTTTCGTGCCGTCGTCCATCGGTGCCATGCCGTACTCGTCCAACTTGATCGGCTGCTCCATTTGTCTGATCAGCTGATTTTCGGCACGACTAGCAACCATTTTCGATGCCATTCCATCCGTGTCAAAAAATTCTTCCACCTCAAAAAATTGGTATGAAATAAATATAATTTTTGTGCCCTTCCAGGTACAGTATGCAAGGGCGAATCCGTCACCGTAGTATCATCATCTTCCACAATAGCCAAAGTTGGGTTGTACTGATTGCTTTTCAACACGAAAAACCATAAGCCGAGTGCAAAAATTGCAGCACAAATTGCAACAGTTGCAAGCACATAATTAGCGGCCAAAAGTGGGGACGGAATTCGCATCAAAAAAATAAATAAATAAAAATTGAAAAATTAAAAAATATATATAAAATTAAATAATTTTATCCATTTTCTCACCCGCCTTCAAAAACTTGTGCCAAGCATTGTTTAAACTATACAATGCCTCTTTACGCTTAAAAATTTTTTTTAATCGATTAATTAATTATAGGATGGTATAAAATAAAACTTAAAAAAATATTTGATAAAAAATTATTCAATTTTTAAATTTTAGGCAAAAAATTTTGCTAATTGTAAAATTTTTAAAAATTGATTAATAAATCTTATGCGTTCAAACATTTAATTTTTCAAAATTTATCTTTAATTGATTAAATTTCAAAAAAAAAAAAATAATCAAACCCACCAAAAAAGACACATCCAACAAAATCCATCCGGCTTTTCGGGACTGGTGTTTCTGCATCTTTGGCAACCAAGGTGTTTGGCAGCGGACGGAAGAGAAGCGGCAGGACAAATCGGTATGTTTGGTGACATGTTGGACAACGGCGCCGCAGATTTGTTGGTTCGATGTTGTCATATTCGGTGGTGCGGTTGTCGTAAAGTTGTTTATACAATTGCCGATTTTCGTTGAACAATTTTGTCTGAGACCAATGCAGATGCTGATCGGAACAGTCCCGTTGCTGTGCCGTTGTCTTCCTTCTTTTTGGTGCTGGCAAATCGCCTGGCGGTGTAATTTGCCGCCCCAGCCGTTGTAGAACAAATTGTTGTCGCATTTGGTTGGAAACGCAGGTCCGCCTTGAAGCTTCCGGCAATTTGTCTGTAAAAGAAATAAATTTTATTTCAATTAATTAGGTGTGAATCGAAAAAACAAAAAAAAGAAGCAAAAAATAAATAGTTTTTGGTGAGATTTTTAACTCCAATGGATGACCATTGGATGGCATTATGCAACGAAAATCAATTGGAGAATAGTTAAAGGCGTCCAATGGTCACTCATTGACCTCAAAAATCTATCCCCCCCCAGAAAAAGAAATTGTAATGTAAAAATTACCAAATAATTGTAGAAAATCCAATGGTTTTTTATAAATTACAAAATAAAAGAAGAAAAATATTTCAGGATAAGTAAAACTTTTCAAGAAACTAATTTGATGAAAGCGTTTTTTTAAATTTTAATGAACTCTTTCACTAAATTTTTTTATTTTGAAATATTAAATTGTAAACATAAAATTGTTTTTTTTAATAAAATTTATTTTTATAACAATTAATTAATATTTCTCATATATTCAAATTTATTTTGAAAAAAGCAATAATCATTGAATAAAAAAATCATTTTTCCTTTAATTTTTTATCCATTAATTTTTACACCATTTCTCAAAAGTTTTCTCATACAATTTGTACATATTGTATATTTTTCAATTTCGTAGTCGCATTCTGCGCTTTTTCCGCTGCTGCCCGTTGTTCACTTTTGCCGGCACAATCGGTGCCACCGGCCCAAACGGACCAATTCGCATTTTGTCAGTGGTGCGCGAAAAACATTTCCTCTGCACTGCGATAAGTCGGTATATGTAACTACTTTCCCCATACCCTTTCATAAAGATGAGAAAAATAAACTGCTTTTTAAAATAAAGATTTGATTTGTTTATCTTCTTTGACATTCAAGAAAAAGTGCCAAATTCGCTCCCAAAAATTTAGAAATAAATTTTTGAAAATTTGGAAGGTAAAAGACGAAAAAGTTGCCATTATTTATTTGTGTGTTTTTTTTTGCCCACTTTGCCGATTCGTTGTAAAACTGTTCGCCAAATTGGCGGACAAGCTGACAAAAGTAGGGAGCATCTTCCCGGCTGCACACCTCACTTCCGGTCGACGCTATCTTAATTGTATAAAATTGCATTAAAATATAATTAATTTTATTGGTTTTTAATCCGGTAGAATTTGAATTTTTTGGAATCCAACAAATACATCCATAAGGGTAAGTTATCTATGGCACATCCCTATCTGTTTTTCCGCTGATTCAATTTAGAAGTTTTTTTTAATAAAAATTGTGAAAATTTTATATTATATTTAGAGCCCGGAATTTTAATTTGCCGGGAACGAGAGTTGGAAAATGGAGCGGGGCGGGATTCCGGGACCTAGACTCCCGTTTTTTCCGGGACTGCCGGTTCCAGTGATTTAACAAAAAAAAAGCGGGATCAGGGCCGGGAGGCCTGACAAAATCCCAGCGGGGCCCCGATCTCTAATTATATTATCATAAACTAAAAAATTTTAGTGAAACAAAAAAATTATGACAACTGAAAAGACAAAATCAAATAAATTTTGTTTTGTAAAGAGAATATATTCTTTAAATTTATTATTTTATAAAATTAAATATTTTAAAAAGGATAAATTTAATTTTACTTCTAAACAGTTGCAGAATGTGTCATCACAATTCTTAAGGCCCTTTTGGTCTCCATAGCAGCTTAAAAACAAAAATAAATTTAATTAATTATTCTTTTTTTTTTACTTGTCATGCGCCACGCAACAGTTGTTAATTGCATCTTCATTAGGCGCATATTAGTAATTATTTAATTAATCAATTAAATTTAAATTTGGCAAATAACTTTTCTTTTCCGGGCAGTCTTTTTCGACCGTTGATTCGGCGAGAAACTGAAAATTGTTTTTGTGATAAAATTTGAATAAAGAATTAATGAATGTTTTTATATCATAAATATTTTTAATATTTGGGTATCGAATATAATATTAATAATTAATTAACTAATTAGTTAATTAATTAATACTAGTAACAACAAACTCGTGAGAAACTGTCCGTTCCGCATGCCCATTCTGCGTCCAGCTTGATCACTTCCACGGGCTGCTGTTCGCTGGGATTTAAACTCAAATTTTGGCCAAAACACAATGCCAAAATGGTAAAAAATAAAGAAAAAAGAAAAGGCATTGAACTGTTGTAAAAATGAAAAAATTCTTGAATGAAAAAGAGAAAGTTCTCGAAATGCGGACAGGGTAATTCGGCGCCAAACGCTAAAGATTTTTTTTTCATAAAATTTTAACGTTTTTCGAAAGAGTTTGACAAGCTTTGTTAACCTGCAAATTTAATAAATTTGTGGATATAAAGAAAAAGTTATAGCCAAAAAGATGCGAAAATGACTTTAATGTAAACTTAATTAAGGTCATCCAATGGACTTTTAGGGGTCCAATCCTCAGTTTCTTAGGGCATAACTTTTTTCTTAATTGGTCAATAAATTTTTGATTAATTATTCATTCAAAACCTTTTAACACAAATAAATGTCATAAAAATGCCAGCTTAGGAAATTCTGAGTCAGCATTGCATAATAAAATGCATTTACCATTTGCTTGAGGCATGAGAAAGATCTCAAAAAAATGTTTTTGCCCCATTTCATTAAAGAATATGAGAAATTTTTTTTAATTAAATTTATTTCTGATTTATATTTTATTACAAATTTATTTATATTTATTATTAAGGTTGGAAAATTTCGTTTAAATATCCTTTTTCCTGGATTCTATTGCTTTGAATAGTTGGAAAAACATTTTTTTTATGTTGGCGAACAAAAATTTGAAATTTTTATTTACATATTTTAGCATATTTCCATCTTTTTAAAATATTAAATTTTAATATATTTTGGTTTTCAAAAAAAAAAAATTTTTTTAAATTCCAGCCCTATTTATTTTATTTTATTATCAAGTCGCACTTGTATTAAATTTATTTTCTTCGTTCTAAGTTAAAAATAAATTAGTTTCTTTTAATTTTTTTGTGACATAAATGCTTAAAAAATGTTTGTATTAAATTTGAATATTTTAAATAAAAAAATGCCTTGTTTTGTTATTGTAAAGAATGTAACATTTTGCATGCAGAATATTACAAACATATTAGTGGTGATTAACTTTTGAAAATGTTAATCGGAGACCCCCTAAATTGAATCAATAAATAACAAACGATTAAATGGGAATTGTAATGCAAATTTTCTAATTTTATGACATAATTAACTATTAATTAATTCGATGCGTAAAATATTTAATAAATTTTATTTTTCTTTTATTAATTTATATAATATTCTTTGGGATACTTAAAAAATTCATTATTTATAAGTAACAAAATTTTAGCGAATTTTTCAACATTAAACTATGGGATAAGAATTCTTTCCCCGTACAATTAACAAATTAAATTTAATTTGGGGAGAGGGGTTAATTAATTAATTAATTAACCAATTAATTAACTGATAAAGAAACCAAATTGCCATCAGTTCGCCCATTAAATTAATTAAAAGTGCCCCCATAAAAGTAAAAACGCAATTGTTTTGTTTTGGATTTTCGGAGATTTCCACCACCAAAAAGGGGTGGGGGCGGGGCTATAAAATAATATTAATGAAATAATTATAATAATTATAGCATAAATCTTTTTTTGTTCCGAGAGTAATTTATTGTAGTGAAATTTGATGGGACACCAAAAAAGGGTGCGTTCATTCACCGCTCGTCCCATCCTCCGCCCCTCCCCCCAAATTTCACATTCATCTCTCAACCAAATTGCGCATCTTTCTTTTCAGCAGGGGGTTGGGACGGGGGACGGACAAAAAAAAACCGGAAAATCATCACATCGCCAACCAATTCAAAATTACCGGCGACGACGACAAACGATTTGATTTTATTATTATTATTTTTGGTGGTGGGCTCAACCAAAAATGCGATGGTGAATAATAATTGTGGTGGTATAACAGGTTGGATAAGAAATTAGTATTTCTATTTTAGGGGAAAAGTCGGAAAAAACTTTATTAGAACGGCCCGCAGCAGACAAATGTGGCCTTTTTGTCCCTAAAGATCGGAAATTTGTTTAAAAAAATCATTTTTTAGAATAAATATGGATAATTTTGTTTGATTAATTCTAGAGTGCCACGGGACCGGGATCTGGTAGCGGACAACTGAGTACAAGGTCCCGGTTTTGACCGGGACCGGGAGTAGTCCCGGTTTTCCCAGCCAAAAATTCCCGGTTTTTCAACCCAAAAAATTCCCGGTCCCGTGGCACTCTAATTAATTCTTTAAAAAAATGAAAAACTTGTGTGAAAAATAAGCATTAAAAAATATGAAATTTCGAGGTTCTTATTTCACTTAAAATTATTTTTGAAATTTTATTCTATCGCTGTTTCTCTAAAATGATTTTCAATACCCGTATTTAACCATTTTAGAGGTTTTACTAAAATTTTATAATAAAATAATATTTTGTAATTTAATATAATTTAATATTCTTCGTGATTTTATATCCGTATAATTATTCGCCTCGTGATCAAAGTGAAAAATGGAAGATTCGAAATGAAATTTTCTTTAAATTGAAGCAACTAAAAAGACAAATAAATTAATAATATTTATTATTTAAAATTCTAAAAAATTAATATAAGGACAATTTCCTGGCATTCAATTCTTCACGAATTTTATATTTTTGAATTCGCGTATTCACACGGGGAAAATCCTTCACAATGGCCACCTGTTCGGGCGGGTTAAGCTAAATTGAAAAAATTGAATTCAAAAATTTTTTATATGTATTATTAATAAAAAAAATTATATTAATTTTTAATGAAATTTTCAATACATTTAATTTAAATATTTAAATTAATTAGTTAAAAAAAAATTAATTATACTTTAAAATATATTTTATTTTGTAAATATAAAATTTCTGGTTAATCATGCAATTTGCCTTCTGTTCCCGGCAGATTGCGATCATTTCTTGCTTCAGATCAGCAACAGTTATTTGGTTGAATGACTTTGGCACAATGACAGCAATTATTGGCGCTTAATAAATAATTTTTAATTAATGTTACTTTTTCTTTTTATTTTACTTCCTGGCTTTTCCTGAACAATTTGAACACCTTTGACCATTTCACTGGTGGCAATTAGCCGTTCCATCTTCCAATGCTCCACCAATCGACCACTTTTGTCGAACACATAAAAAATATAAACCAAATTATTATTATAAAAAAAAGAATTTATGGTTTTATTTTTGAAATGACCAAAAGGAAAACCCAACCGAATTCAATTTATGTTTTAGAAATTATTTATTTATTGTTCAAATAATTGAAATTAATTCGCTTTAATATTTTGATAAAATATTTGAAAATTTATTTAAAAAAGCCTCAATCCTCTAAATAAAGCTAGTAAACAGTAAATTAATAAATTTAAATAATTTTAAAGCAATTAATTTTTTTAAATATATAAATTAACATAATTTATTATTATGAATTATTTCACATAAAAATAAAAACGAAAAAATGGCAATGAACCTCAGCTAATTTATCTTTTAATTAATATGCTTGATTTTTAAATTATATATTTTTTTATTTATTAACGGAAAAAATTTCCACAAAAATTGTATTACCAAATCCATTTTGTGTTGTGTAATTATTTCGATGTTGCCATCCGGCTGAATGCAGGCCACGTCGCTAAAACTTAAGCATTTAAAAAAGTACAAAATTTTCTAAAAATCCGACCCCGTGTTGACCCATTCGGCATTTTCCTCAAATTTTGGCCCGTAGCCAACAAATTTTGTTTTTGGCAACGGACGAAGGCGCAATTCGCCCACCCGACGTCCATTGGCCGGCACTGTTTCTAACGGCGAAACATCAGCCTAAACAAATAGCAAAAAATTTTTGTGGATAAATATTATATGTGGCTTGGACCTGGATTTAGGCCTGGATTTTTCCTTGGTTCAGGTCCAGGCGGCCGTTTTTCGGCATCTAAATTTTTCCTGGGTCTGGGTTTTCCTGGATTTTTGACCAGGAAACCCAGGTCCATGTCCAACAGGAAATCCAGGTCCAGGTTTTTTCAAAATGCTGAGCTCTAGTAAATATAAAAAAAATTTGACTTTATTTTTAATTTTCGTTTAAAAAAATATTTAAAACTTTTTGTTAAAATAAATGCAAGTTTTCTCATTGAAAAACAAAGTCATCAAGCCGAAGAATTTATTTATTTTTTTAATATAAATTCTAAACCAATTCATTTCGCCAAAAATAATTGAAAATTCTCAATTTTATTGCCAAAAAATTTTAAATTTTAAAATATAATTTATTTATTTTATAATTTTTTCCTTTTTTTTGCACCTCATATCCGTTCAGCACTCGCCCAACTGCTTTGACCAAATTTGTTGTGTTATCGCTAAGAATTGGAACGCAGCCAAGCTCGGTTGACAGCATTCCGACCTTAAAAAATTGGGAGAAAACGATAGAGCATTATTTTATGTAAAATAAGAAACAAAAATAAAAATAAATTATATTTTATATTTTTTTTTTATCTTAGTAAATTGGCGCAACTTATGACGACGTATCTTTCTTATTTTATTAAAAACCAAAGGGTGACACCTTTTTATATTGAAATTTTAGAGAAATTTGAATTTTCGCTTTAATTCAAGTTCGTGTTATCGATTAGAAATTAGTCAAACAGATGTCAGATTCGTGTTCAAGGACCTCAAAATCCCCGCAAATTTTCACGATTAAAAAAACAACAAAAGTGACTCTTTCTTTTTTTTGAAATTTAAAAGATGCTTTTGTTTTAAAATTTATTATTTTTTGACCTAAAAATTTAAGTAATTTCAATTAAAATTACCGCTATTCCTTTTGCATTTGGCATCACCGACTCAATGGCTGTCAACAAATCGGTGGATACCTCAATAATATTTTATATTTAAATTTTAAAATAAAAAAATGCAAAATTTTACCCTATCGCCCAACAAAATGACGGTGTCAATGCTTGGCAAAGAAAACTTTTGGCCTTGTGTAAGCGGCGAAGTTTTGAGCAGAAGGCGAAGTGCCGTGGCATTTGTCAACAAAGTTGAGCATCTGTTGCATTTAAAATATTTAAATTATTGAAAAATAATTAGGTAATTTTAATTATTTTTTTTATAAATAATAAATTAATAAATGATAAAATTTAATTAAAATAGTTTAACTGATTTTTGTTGATGGATTGAAATAGTAAACGAGGCAATGGAGAAGGCTCAGGAAAAATTGAACTTAAAATTATTTAAAAATAAATGGATTAAATTTTTTAAATTTAAATTATTACCGCGATTCAATTAAAAATGGCGTGAAAATGGCCAATGCAAAAACCGGTATCCGAAAAAGTGGAAGGGCACAGCAAAGAACAGTCTATTAATTTATATAAATAAAATTAGGTTAATAAATGAATGGATAATTAATGAAAATTAATTAATCATTTTGGTATTTAAAAAAATAATTAGCCTTTAAAATTTATTGAACAAATTGAGTCGATAAAAATAAAAAATTATTTTTACAAATATTTTTATCTTTTAAAATGTAAAATTTACCGAAATAAAACAACTTTAAACTATATTATATTTGAACATTTCTTTAATAAATTTTTACACTTTTTATTCTTTTTTAAATAATTTATTAAAAAAAAATTTATTTTAAATTTTTTTTTCTAAATATTTATTTAAATATTTGCCAATTTGTTCGAAAAACGCGTTCACCTCCCGCTTGATGTCAATGGCTTGTGCCGCAATTCGGCACCCATTGATCAGCTGATAATGCGTCAACCCCACCGCTTTTGGTGGCCCTGTGGAACCCTGGGAAAAATTTTTTTGAAAAATTTTAAATTTTCAGAAAACTGACAGCCGTAAATTGGATGGCACCCAGCTGATGGCAATCCCATTCAGTGCTCGGCAATTTGTTCATGGCCTCCTTGCTGCTCTTTGTGAAAATGTCCGACAGAGTGAAGGTGGCCCTATGAAAAATTTTAAAAATTTCAATAAAATTTTCGTCTATGGCTTCTAACGCGTGTCGGTGGTCCTCGTCCGCATAAATCACATGGCTCAAGTCGGGAAAATTTTTCAGCTTCAAATTTCCCCTGAAAGAAAAAAATAATATTATTATTTAATAGAAGTGTTGCGAATTCGGGAATATATACGGATATGGTAACTAGAGATGTTCCGGGAAAATGAAAAAAAAATTCGGGATAGAAGTTTCTGATTCAGGTCAGGACGGCCCAAAATTTTTGGTCGGGGACTGAGAACTCGGAATCCGGGACGCGAAAAGTTTCAGTGTTCGGGGCGGGACAGCCGAAAACATCGGCTTGGGACTTGGCATTCGAGACGCGAAAAGTTAAGGGATCCAGGGACATCATTCCTGTATTTTAAATAATATATAAAATATATAGACCATATTTTGGGGGGGGGGGAAGAGATTTGTTAAAAATTTAAATTGGCATAACTTTTGAATTCTCACAAATTTTTTTTGAAATAAATGTCATTTATTTATGACACGACCCAAAAAAAAAATTCACAAAAATTCAAAAATAAAATGTTTTTGATCCACTTTTGTCTAAATTTTTTGAAAGTTTTATACAGTTTTTTTCCCCACCTTTGCCCATTTTGCATGTCTGGCGCAATGTCGCGCAACAATTGGTGCGCTTTGTCCGATTGGCAGAACATTATCAGTGCCCGGAATTGGCCCAACTTTAAGGGGCAATAAAAATCGTTTTAACTATTTATTATTTTGGTATTACCGTAATAAGTTGATACAGTATGATTAAGAAAAAATACCTTCAGCAGGTGGCCAAGCTGAGATGGATGCGAAAAATTCGGGCTGGCCAAGGAAAAGACCTGAAAAATGTGCTCCAGAAGTTCAGAAAAATTGTTTCATTTATTGCATTTATAATTGAAATTTTAAATTTTGAATTTTTATATAAATTTTTTTGGTGTTACGACAATTGCGAATTGGCAATTGCGGATGACAATTTCTTAAAAAAATTAACTGGAAGGGTGGGCCTCGTCAGTACGATCCCTTCCGCCGTAATACAAATTCAAAAACCTAAGTGGCCCTTCCGCAGACACGACACACCAAACAAGAAAGCTCACAGCAATAAATGAATAACTAACAAATAGAAAGCATAAATAAATTAAGGAGCAAAAACGCAAAGCATATGTTGAGAGAGCTATAATTATGTTGATTTTATTGGCTTGCTGAAGGCCCAACAACAGCTTCTACGATATCACAAAAATTTATTGGCCCCAATTATCGATGTCGTTTCCCGCTAGTCTATATTGTAAAGCTCTGAGATGATCATGATCTAAATACTGTTGATCGGTCGATTCTTCAATCTCATCGAATACCGTTACTATTCGTTTAATTGCTGCATCATTTTAT
This sequence comes from Heterodera glycines, assembly GCA_004148225.2. NCBI lineage: Eukaryota > Metazoa > Nematoda > Chromadorea > Rhabditida > Heteroderidae > Heterodera > Heterodera glycines. The sequence continues at coordinate 8,985,664 of CP049713.1, read as the reverse complement.
CTATACTTTTTTGCTATTGGTCAATGCTTTATCCCACGTGTGTTGTCAAGTTCATATTCTCTTAATCTATCTGTTGCAATTCTTTCTTCGCTTTTAAACATTAATGAGCCTTCAAGAAACTTTTATATTAAAATCTTAACATATTTTTTAACGTGACTTATGCTTTGCGTTTTTGCTCCTTAATTTATTTATGCTTTCTATTTGTTAGTTATTCATTTATTGCTGTGAGCTTTCTTGTTTGGTGTGTCGTGTCTAAGGAAGGGCCACTTAGGTTTTTGAATTTGTATTACGGCGGAAGGGATCGTACTGACTAGAGACCGGACAACAGGGACCGGAGGGATCCCGAGTCGGGATCCCGACCGAATCCCGATCCCGATCAATCCCGAACATTTTGGAAAAACGTTGGGACGGATCCCGAGTCGGGATCCCGACCGAATCACGGTCCCGATCAATCCCGAAGATTTTTTTCGTTCGGGATCCCGCGGGATTATCGGGATTTGCTAAAACTCAATTTTTTTTTACGTTTTGTGCAAAGTTTTGTTCAAATGCTTATCTAATATTTATAATTGATCAATTCGATCGAGATCGAGAAAAATAGGGATGGGAATTAGATCAGGTTTTTATAGAATTTTTCAAAATTAAAATATCATGCCCAAAAGTGAGATTTTAGGACCAAAAATTAGAACATTTAACAACATAACTTAAATATATATTTTTTTTTTACAATTTAATCAATTAATATTAATTGAATTTTCGCCTCCTATGATCATTTTTAACAATTTTGAAGAAAATTAGCAAATCGTAAAGTGCATCGGAATCAATTCAGATTTTTAAGAATTTTTTTTTTTGCAGTGCATTTTTAAAAATTTTAGGGAACAAGTAGGGGAGGCCGGCGGTGCCGATAGGCACCGCCGGGAAAATTTTGAAAATTTGAAATGTAATTTATTAACAGAATTTATCCAAAAACTGTCCATATTTTATGATTTTGAACTAATTTATAATAAAATAATGGGTTTTTGGGCCTGGCGGTCCGATAGGCACCGAAGGAAAAATACGTAGAGAGCAATTTTTATTCTGATTTTTTAGAAAAAATTTGTCGTCCGCAATTGCCAATTCGCAATTGACGTACCGCCATTTTTTTTTAAATTATTAATTTAATAATAATTCTACTTTCCAAAAATATCTTTTAATTATTTCCACAAAATTATTCATTAACCCCCCCCCCAGACCTAGCCTCACCCAAACTCTCCAAAAAATTTCGCTAAATTAAAAAAAATAAACACTTTTTGATGAAGATCTGCTAAAAGTGGCTCAAAATCGAAAAATTTGTCATTTTTATGAAAAAAATCGTTAACAAATCGCATTAAAAAAGCAAAAATTGTCCGGGCGGCGCCTATCGGCACCGCCTGACCCTAAAAATCCTTTGTTTTCTCAAAAATTTGATGAAAACCGCAAATTTTGGCTTTTTTGTGGATAAATCTGTTAACAAATCGCATTAAAATTCAAAATTTTCCCGGCGGCGCCTATCGGCACCGCCGGCCCCTCTTGTTCCCCTAAAGTTTTTTTGGAAAAAGCGCCGCAAAAAAATCAACTTTGATTTTTCATGCTCAGAATTTCACAAAATGCTTATTTCGAACAAAAAATTGCTCAAATTGATCATGGACAATTATATTTAATAATTAAAATACCCAACCAAAAAATAATAATTTTATTTATGATAAATTATTTTTTTTACTAAATTTAATTTTAATATTTATTGAATAATTTGTTAATTTTGCCTGTCCCTTTACTAATTACTAGGGTTGCTCCCCGACCCCTCAGGGGGCGACATGTCGGGGGTCGGGGCGGGGAGGAGCTCAATTGTCGGGGGTCGGGGACCCCGATCGGGGAATGACCAAATTTTATTTTAACCCAAAAAACCAATTTTTCTTTTTAAATTCTCGTAAATCTTCCTTTTTTTCACTTTAATAATCTGATTTCGTTAGAAGCTGGCCTTTAAACCAGGGCTTACATTGTTCTTATTTATAAGACTTTATAATTTTGAGGTAGCAACAAAATTATTCCGATTTCTTAAATATATTTATAATTTTAAAATTTTATTGCATAATGTCACTATTTTATCAAGAAATTTTAAAGTCTGACGCAAAATTTTTTGATCTTTTGGTCCCAAATGTTTGAAAAAATGTTGTAAAATGTTCATATTTTGATACTAAAAAAAACGTGAGTAAAAATGCACTGGTAAGAATTGATTTTTTTGGTAAAAATAATGATTTTTCATTGAAAATCTGCTAAATATATAGCCAAAATTTCAAAAAATTTTTTCCGGCGGCGCCTATCGGCACCGCCGGACCCTTAAAATCCTTAATTTTCTTAAAAAAACTGGCTCAAAAAATTGCAAAAATTGGTCATTTTTGGACAAAATCTGACAATGTATTGTATTCAAATATCAATTTTTTCGGCGGTGCCCTAACAGATTTATCCTAAAAAATAATAATTTTTGCAATTTTGGGACAATTTTTGCAAAAAAAAAAAAATTGGAGTTTTGGGGGGGCCGTGGTGCCGATAGGTGCCGCCGACCAAAAGTTTTTCGGAATTTTTAATTAATTAATATTAAGAAAATTGTTCAAAATTTCATAAATTTTCAACCTTTCCCCCCTTCGTTGTTGAATTAACTTTTTAAATTTTTACAATGCTCGGAGTCCCCAATTCCCCGAATTAGTGTCGGGGAGTCGGGGGCAAAAAGTCGGGGGCCGGGGACCTCGGGGAGCGACATGTCGGGGGTCGGGGCGGGGAATAGGCCCAAAAAAGCCGGGGGTCGGGGACCGGGGAGCTCGGGGACGGGGAGCAACCCTACTAATTACCATTCCCGCTCGGGCGGCGCCGAGCGTTGCAATGATCAGTTGTGAATGGTTGTTGCCACAAATCAGAATCCGATCGCCCGTTTGAAGGCCACAGTTCAGCACACCGGCAGCAAATTTTTCCATCAAAAAATTAAATTTTTTATTTAAAATTTGAATTATCAAAATTATTTAGGCATCCAAGGCTTTTACATCATCATAGAGATGAGATTTTTATGTTTTACAAATATTTTTTTGCGGCTTAGTTTTGTCCCATCAATGAGCAAGAAATTTTTTTTTAGAACATTGCATTTTAAATCCCGATTTTTTAACCCCTATTTTTATCGCTAAAAAAATTTAAAATTTTTGAATTAATTTTAATTTTTTTTTATTTTGATTGAGGGGTCTTATTTATTTTCAGGGTTCGCAGATCTGAAGCTTTAGCCTCATTTTGTGGTTTTTTGATAGGTCAATGAGGCTAAATTTTCAAAATGAGGCTTTTTGTGGTTTTTTGAGAAATTTTGAGGCTTTTGGGGAAATCCTCAGAATCTTTTAAATTTTGATAAATTGGCATAATGTTTGGCAATTTAAAGAATTTTTTTAATGAAAATATGCTAAAAATATGGTCAAAATTCTTAATTTTTCCCCCGGCGGCGCCTATCGGCACCGCCGGCCCCCCGTGCGCCCCAAAAGTTTTTTGGGAAAAGCGCCGCAAAAAAATCAACTTCGTTTTTCATGTTCAGAATCCCAAAAAATGCTTATTTAACAAAAAAAATGCTCAAATTGATCATGGACAATCAAAAATATAACATTTGAACATTTTAAACGTGTTTTGAATAAATTTGTGAAAATGAGGCTTTTTTGCTTGCCAAATGAGGCTTTTGAAAATTTTCATCTGCGACCCTGTTTATTTTCAATTTAAAATTATAAATTTCAATTTTCTACCTCATTTTTGATGCCACCGAATGTGAGTGCCACATTCTCTGAGCCAAACACAAATGCCAGCCTATCGTTGGTGCATTTTCGGTACACCAGTGCCGGGATGGTGGATTCGTATGGGGTGAAGCCGTGTTTCTGGGAATTTTTAAATTTTTTCAATTTTTTCAAACAACCTCTTTGCAAAAATCGAGACAAAAAACACTGTCTGTGCCGACGGTCAACGGCATTTGGCGCTTTATTAATAATCAATATTCTAATTATGCTTGGTAATTAAACATTTAAATTACGAAAGGAAGCAGAATTAAATTCAATTTTTTAATTTAAAAATATTTTTATTCAAAAATAAAAATTATGAAAAAAAAAATTGAAATTTGTTGGAATTAAATTTATATTTAATGAATTTAATGACAATTGTATAATTTTCTAAACAGAATAAAGGAGTTAATTAATGCAATTGTTTTGATTGATGCAATGTTCTAATTAATAAATAAATTAATCCAAAAAACAAAGAAAAATGATTAAAATTTTCACATTATTGAAGACGATTTACAACAACACTAATTACACTAATTAAAATGCTGCTGAATGATGATTGGCTCCCAATTGATCGGACGGACAATGTTCCGATCAGTTAGCAGGCCAAAGGCACAAATCGTCCGTCCCCAATAACGCCCCCCGCCAGCGGCGGTGGGTGGAAAGAGGGCATATGGGCATTGATCGCTTTAACAGGCGACCCCATTTAACGGAAGCCTGGGACACAAAAATAGCACTGAAAAG
>CP049713.1:8955306-8980111 GCA_004148225.2 Heterodera glycines | reverse complement strand
TACATTGAGGACAAAACATTAATAAAATGTCCTCAAGAAAGCGCAAAACAATTAAAAACGAGATCGCCGCCAAAAAAATAAAATATAATATGAAATCAATACAAATAAATAAATAGCGACCAAATCACTTTTTGTTTAATGAATTAATAATTCGACTTTTATTTTTCCGGTCAATCTTACAGAAATGAAATAGTTTTAATTTTATTTTTAAATTGATTTAATAGTTTATTTCAATGAGCCTTTTATCGAGTTGGTTCCAAATTTTAGTTACCCGCCCCGCAAAAGGTATAAATTTTTTGCCTAATTTATATTTCGAGTTAAGTCTATAAAAGGGAATGTTAAAGCGTTCAGAAGGTTTGAATATTTCAAAGGGATTAAGATCTGTTCGGCCATAAATTATTTTATGAGCCATGAACAGATCAGACAGCTTTCGCCTGCTTTCAAGTGTCGGCAGTTGAAGGTATTCTAATCTTTGTTGGTATGGAATGGGTGGAAGGCTGCATTTAAAAAGAACTCTTTTGGTGAAATATTTTTGACATTTTTCAATTTTTTTAATATTTTTTAGAAGAGATGGATTCCAAACCTCAGGAGCATATTCCAATAACGGTCTAACATAAGTTTTGTACAAAATAATCCAAATCCTAGAAGACTTTGATTTAATAACCCGAAATAAAGAACGCATACGTAAATATGCATTCTTTATTATTTGTGTGACATGATTGGAAAATTGCAATTTATTATCAATATTTATGCCTAAATCCCTAATTGTATCCACAACATTTATTATATTTCCATCAATTTTATATATTTCTTTGGGGTTTTTATTCCCCAAATGAAGTACAAAAGTTTTTTTAATTGAGATTCTGATCTGCCATTTATTTGCCCATTCTGATAAATTATGCAATGCTTTATGCATAATTTCTGTTTCGGTTCTTGCTTTATAACAAATATACAATTTAACATCATCAGCATATAATTTTATTTTCACTCCTGCTGATGGCAAAGCATCAGGAAGATCGTTAATATAAATCAAAAATAATAAAGGTCCAAGGACAGAGCCCTGGGGGACGCCAGAGCCAACTTTGTTACTGGAGGATAAAGCATCCCCAATTTTAACACGAAAAGTCCTATTACTCAAAAAGTCCTTTATCCACATCAAAAGTTTGCCCCTTATACCTATTTTTTCCAATTTATATAAAAGTAATTCATGGGGCACTGAGTCAAATGCTTTTTGAAAGTCAATATAAATACAGTCAACATTTTTTCCATTTATTATTGCCTCGTACCAATCTTCCACAACTGTTATTAGTTGACTCGTTGTAGACCTATTCCTAACAAAACCAAATTGAAATTCCGAAATTTTTTTGTTTTTTAATAGAAAATTGTAAATATTTTTGCTTAAAATTCTTTCCATAACCCTGCAGAGTGAGCAGGTTAATGAAATTGGCCTATAGTTTTCGGGATTATTTTTGTCACCCTTTTTAAAAAGCGGAAAAACAATTGATTCTTTCCAGATGTCTGGAAGTGAACCAATGTCTAATGAGATCCTAAACAAGTCAGTAATAACAGTTGACAGAGAAGAATGGCAAATTTTTAAAATTTTATAGCTAATATTATCGGGAGAAGTGCCATTTTTATTCGGAAGTTTTTTCAGAAGATTTTGGGTCTCGATGATGTTAAAATTTATATCCGATATAAAGCATTGATCAATTTCTATAATATTACCCAAGCATGGATAGCTTGGGTCGGTTTCAATATTATTAAATGAATTGGCAAATAATGTGGCAAATAATTCAGATTTCTCAGCACTATTATGATAGCATTTATTTTCATAAATTAGATTAGGTATTTCAAAGGGATTGACATTGAATTTTTGTATATATTTATAAATAGGGATCGGATTCTTAGTTTTTTAACTATTTTTTCTGCGGCTTTAACTCGACGAGAAATGCACGAAAAACACATTCTTTTTCGAAAATTTTTCATTTTTAGTGCCACTATTCATCACTAGGAATCACTATTTTGGAGATTCGCCACTAAAAAAAACTATTTCGGAAGTTAGCCACTAAAATAATTTTTTGCCACTATTTTGGCGTTTCGTCATTATTTTTGCCACTATTTTGGCATTTTTTGGAAAATTTCCCAAAAAATGCAATAAAAACGAAAAATACACCCCGACCGAGAAATTTTTGAGTTTTTTGGTTTTTTTCCTAAGAATCGACCTAAAAATTTTCAAAAATACATCCCTAAGAATTGGAAAAATTTCACAAAAATTCTTCCCCCAAATTTTTTTTTCTTGTTCAATATTTTCTAAGAAAATATTTTGTAACTGCAATCAGTGAATAAAATATTTTTCCTTAATTTTAAATTATTTTCAATTTAAAAAATAGCTATTTAAAAAATTACACCCCTAAATTTGGAACTTTTTCGCCACTATTTTTGCCACTATTTTGGAATTTTTTTCTCACTATTTAGTTAATTATTTTGGGATTTTTTATCACTAAAAATCCGATCCCTATTTATAAATTGAATTTCTTCCCTTTGAATAGCCTTTTTCTCAATTTGGCTATGGTATTTATTTGTTTGTATTTTTATATGTAAAGAAATGCTATCGTATAGTGCTTTTTTGGATGGGTCAGTTTTAGCTAGCCTGAATAATTTAGCCTTTTCTTTGATGGATGCTTGATTTGAGTATATGTTAGCACATTTTCAAACAAAAAGCATGGCGCTCGTCGTCGATGGCGCCGTGATGGTGATGACAAGAAGAAGAAACAATTGCCAAGCCTTAGCAGCAGCAAATCGGTGAAGAAAAGTTTGCGAAGCTCACCGTCGGGCCAACGTTTTGTCAATGAAAGAACGGAAAAACCGGTGGAAAAAAAGAGCGGATGGGGATTTTTAAGAAAGTAAAATTATTGGGTGTTAATTAGGGATGCGATTCATACTTTTTTTAGGGGGAGGGGTCGGACTCGCCCCCCGCCTGGCCTACCCCCCTAGTCTCCTTGACTTTCCATTCTTCTTTCACCTGGTTCAATCCCTCTACAGAGGGCCGATGTAAAAGAGGTGGGGGAGGGGGTTCGCAGCGAGGGAGGGGTCGCAAATTTTGGAAATTTCCTTAACACTTTCTTAAAAAAACAATCTTGGTATCCATTCAGAAGCTGTTTCTACGTTATTGCTTCGCGATTAGACAATTACAAAAAAAGTTATTACATGAAAATTGCAAAAAAGTCAGTTTTTTAAATTTTTTCTTAAAAACTTTTTTATATGATAGAAAATATGTTTTTGTTTTTTGTAAGGTTAATAGAGCATGTAAAGAGCTTTCAGCTAATACCAAGATTGTTGGATTAAGATGACAAAGAAAAAAGTTGTAGCCAAAAACATGGTGGAGCTCAACTGACAGAGTCCGCTTATTTGTTAGAATTGTTTAAAATCTTTCAAAATTAAAAATTAAATAAAATCATAAAAACCAAAAACACTCAAAAAATAATTAAGTTTTGTGCCAGCATCAAGAGAAACCTATGAAGAAAGGATGGACAAGGTTTTGTAATTTAAAATTAAAAATAAATAAAAATTTCCTCAGAACCAAATTAATTTAAAAAAGAAAAAAAAAGTTTTTTTGTCAATTTAATTACCCTAATTTTGCCATTAATTTATTTTATTTTATTTCGTTTAATTTAGCTAAATGAGCTTATTTATCGCCTTGCATTTGAAGTTTTACGTTCCGAAAACAAAGAACAAATACAAAAACAGATGGAGGTGCTAAAACTTGCCATTTACTATGAACGCGTGCTTAATGTGCTCGAAGTAATAGATTCAATCATTAATTTAAAAATGAGACAAATTAATTGAAAATTACTGGCATTTTCTTATTAAAATATATCTAAGAATTTCTTATTAAACCAAATTTTTTAAAAGAAATTTTATGTTTTCAACAGGAAAAATTGGATGAGGCGAGACAGGAAAGAGATGCAGCAATCGACGTAAAAGCACATAAAAAAAACATTCAAGCTCAAGCTAGAATTATAGAAAAAACGGGAGAAAAAGTGGCCTATTTAAGGGACACAAAGCGCAAAACAAAAGAGTAATTAATTATCAAATTAATTTTAATTTTGAAAAATTGTCAAATATTAAGTAAGTAAAAACCCACATTCATAAAAAAATATTAACATGCCAAAATTTTTGCTTCGATTTCAATGCCGTGGATAAAATTATAGAAAATTTTTTGGTGATTTGCATTTTTATTCACTGAAAAGATGTAGGCTTCGAAGATTTTTTAATTATTCTTGTTTCGAGAAATGATTTTACGCTCTTGACCTAAAACTTTAATTAAGAATCTGGTAAGTTAATTTCGATTAAATGAATTTGGCAGTTAATTGAAAAAAGAAAATTTAAAAAAATTTTACCCGCCAAATTAATTTAAATTTAAATAATTAAAAAACCACAAATTTTGAAGAAACATCGATAAGCTGATCGATTTGGCCAAAAAGAACAAAGAGTTTATATTTGCCGATCATATTAATGAATTGAACAACGACAACCGTGGATTGCACTTATTGTTGGAAGATTGGGAAAAAGAAATACCGTATCAGTATGACCGTAACCAAATGAAATTATGGGTAGAGAAACATTCGACAAGTAAGGGGCATTCATTCTATGTTGTGGCAATTAAGAAAAAAATTCACTCGCCATAAATTCGTCACACAAAAATGAAAGGCTCAGCTAAATCGGGCATAAATTCCCTTATTTCCAAGAAACACATGAAAACAAAGATTGGAAAATAGATTTCTTACGTGTCCTTAAATATGCGCCCCGGACATTTGGCCCAAGACATTTGGCCAAGGACATTTGCCGAAGATATTTGGCCCGGACATTTGCCCAAGACATTTGGCCAAGGACATTTGCCGAAGATATTTGGCCCGGACATTTGCCCAAGACATTTGGCCAAAAAAACAATTATTTAGGGTACATTTTCAAAAAAAGTTTTTTAATTTTTAATAAGCAATTTCTATAAATTTCTCAAAATATGTAAAAAATAAAAGAATTATGTACGAAAATTGCGAATTTTTTTTTCGTCCAAAATGAGGGCAAGAGAAGCCCCTCCGGCCGGACATTTGCCCAAGACATTTGGCCCAAGACATTTGGCCCCGGACATTTGCCGAAGATATTTGGCCCGGACATTTGCCCAAGACATTTGGCCCCGGACATTTGAGGATAATAATTAATCGCATTTTGAGCCCAAGACATTTGGCCCCGGACATTTGCCGAAGATATTTGCCCCGGACATTTGCCCAAGACATTTGGCCCCGGACATTTGCCTAAGATATTTGCCCCGGACATTTGCCCAAGACATTTGGCCCCAGACATTTGCGCCCATTTGCGCCTATGTCCAAAATCGGGTTCAAACTTAAATTTTTTCAATCTTAGAGCTCTTAAACAGCATTAAATTTAAGAAAACTTGTTCTTTTAATTTAGTAGGAACAGTAATTAGGTATGTTGTTTCAAAATATGTTTTTTGGGGTTTTATCGAAAATTAAAAAAACATCACTGCTTAAGAACTGGAAATTATGCCAAAAACAAGACAAAAATGGAAATATTTCGGTTTTTGCTAACCTAAGCGTTTAATGTCCTTGAAAATAAGGATGAGTCGGTGCCGTGACATTAGTCAAATAACCATCAAATGAAAATACTTTTTGATATAACTTTGCTCAAAAACAATCAAGTTTTAAAATATTGATATCATTCCATAGCTCCAAGTGTTTTCAATTATCCTGCAAATTTTTAAAAATTTCGTTTACTTTCAAGGAAGTTATGATTTTTTTGGAACTTAACGAATTTTTTTTTTGAAACTTTTGCGGGATAATAGAACACACTTAGGGCTATCGAATAATACCAATATTTAAAAATTTGGGGTCATTTGGGCGAAGTTATGAATAATTTTCTGTCAAAAATTTTCCATTTGATGGTCCTTGCTTGACTATCCGTCAACGGCACCGATGAGTCTTGTGCCTTCCGGTTTTGAAATTTAAAAATATTTTCGTCCTTGATTTTCTCTAATTATATGCCCGTCTCCATTAGTCTGCCCGTCTCCAATTATCTCCTCCTTTCTGAGGAGGTTGAAAAATAATACCCGGGAATATAATTAGAGAAAATTCGGTATCCTTTTCAGAAGACACGTTACATGAATTTTTTGTGTGATTCGTAACAGATTTTGTACCAAAATAATGCCAAAATTAATTTTTTAAAAATTCTTGGTATAAGATCTCAAACAAGCGTAAAATTTTGAAAGTTTTTGCGAATGCTCATTTTTAATTCTTGAAAATAAGCAAATTTCAATTTTTTTCCCTGAATGAGGGCCGTTTTTCAAGTACGTACTTGCCACTCAAGTACGAGTCCCACTCCCTGGTCTTGTGCCTTACGGTTTTGAATTTTTAAAAACATTTTCGTCCTTGGCAATCCAACAGAGTTGTGCCGAATTGAGTCTTACAAGGGAACATTCCGAGCTGTCAGTCGGAAAATGCATATAAATGATATACAATTGGATAGAGGAGGGTCGACTTATATTGTGAATTTTTAATTTTAGCTGCACGGTTGGTTAAAAATGGGTTTTTGGTCCATGGGGTCAAATCCACTTGCCTGTAAAAAAAAATTTAAATTTATTTTTAAGCTTTTTGGGCCGGCAATCGTGAATTTTGACATGCATTTGGCCCAATTACTAACTCCTGAACAGAACCCAAATAAAAACAAATTTTAGAAAATTTAAAACTTAATTAAAGAAAGGAAATAGTGATTACAATGGTGGGGATTATTCAGAAAATGATCAAAAATATTTTTCAGTGTAAAATTGGTTTTTGTTTGGGGTTCGTAATTGGGCCAAATGCATGTCAAAATTCACGATTGCCGGCCCAAAAAACTTAAAAATAAATTTAAATTTTTTTTTACAGGCAAGTGGATTTGAACCCATAGAGCAAAAACCCATTTTTAACCAACCGTGCAACTCATTTTCGATCCTTTCCCTTTGTCGGAATGTGCCCCGAGGCAATGAAATTCGCATTTTTGTGGCCCTGTAAGTTTTGAAGGAGGCAAAATGCACCGCTAAAATTAAAAATTCACAATATAAGTCGACCCTCCTCTATCCAATTGTATATCATTTATATGCATTTTCCGACTGACAGCTCGGAATGTTCCCTTGTAAGACCAATTGCTGGGCCGATGCAATGGCATTATATCTTTTTCAGAACACAAGTTATATGAACAAGCGAAGGCGAACGTACTTGTGAAGAGTGAGGTGACCGAATTACTCAATTTGTTGTTGACCGACGCGGCGTTTGATTTTGAGGCGCGCAAAAAGTGCCTGGAGACGGCATTTGAGGTCCAATTCCGCAACATAGCAGCGATAGCGATTAGCCAGAAGATGGAGCTTGAGGAGATCCGGGAAAATGTGTGTACCCCGTTGAGTGAGGTAATGTAATGGCATTCATGTGAAATTGATAAGGATCAGGGACGGAACCAGGGGATTGCAACTTCATTAAGTGAAACGTACTGAAACCAAAGTAAAAATTAGATTATTAATAGAAAGAGACAGTTAAACTAATTCTGCAAATTGAATTTTTTTAACAATTTTGTGGAGGAACTAAACAGATCATACATTTCAATGCAATCTTTTGAGTGTCCCCAAAAATCCAAAACTTGGCATTTTTTCGTACATATATTCATTTTTTTTACATATTTTGAGTGTTTATTTAAATTTCATGGTGAAAATTAAAAAACATTTTTTGAGAATGTTCCCCTAAAAATCGGTTTTTTTAAATACCAAAATGTGATTTTAATAAGCCTAGTTAGGTCATTTTTGTGGCATTTTGTGCCTAGGTTCACCCTTTACGAAGAATATTTTTCGAAAAAATAACCATTTTAATATTTTATTTACATATTTGGTATTTTTTTTGTACATATTTCTTACTTTTACGGTATTTTTTCCTAAAGATTTTGACCACTTTTTATACATATTTTTGCCAGCCCCTTGTTATAACTTTTTTTCGATTCTCTTCAAGATAAACTCAGACTATAATCACCATGGAATTATAAACTTTCAGGACTTCCACAAAGGATTGAAATTTGATTTTAATCCACGCGTCGCTTCCCAATTCACCCCTGCTAAAGATTGGCCAAAGTTAGCGGATCAACCCAAAGCGACATTTGGCATAAAAATTTTTCGTGACGTTGCCATCGCTTTTAATCCATATTCGGCACGGCAAGTCGACAACATTTTTTATATCAGTGGCGTAGCCAGACACCCTTGGCTTCGGGTAGAGGGGCTGAGTTCAAAAATTTGGTTTTCATATGTGCTTTTTAGTTTTTTGAAATCCCGAATTAGGGAAGAGTCTTTTTACAGGAATTTTTAGCCATTTTTCGCCAAAAATGACTATTTTTTGCATATTTTAATGAACAGATATGGTTTCTTTTTATAATTAGGTATTTTCAAAAACTTTTATAATTATTAACACCGAATTTTTAATTTAAACATTTTGGTTTAATATTTTGTCATACCCAAAATTGGTGTGTTGGTTTGATTTGACGAATAGGATTTTGAAAAAAATAGGATGCAATAAATAGGGACGCAACTTTTATTGACGAGAAATCTCAAACTAGTTAACTAAAATAGTGAGGAAAAGTGACATAATTTAAAGCCAAAAATTGAACAAAAATTTTTTTTATTCACTGGTTGCTGTTGAAAATGAGGAGCATTTCCTTTTTAATATTTTTTAGCAAATATTGACATTTTTTAAATCAAAAATTTTGTCAATTAAAAAATTATGGGGGATGAGCTTTTCGAGAAAATTTTTCCAATTCTTAGGAGTGTATTTTTTTTATTTTTAGATCCATTTTTAATGGACTGTTTGTTGGTTTTATTGCATTTTTGTTGAGAAATTTTCCAAAAAAATGCCGAAATATTGAAAAAAAGCTGTGATAAAAATTTTAACTTGTTTTAGTGAAAAAGCGGCAAATTAGTGATTTCTAGTGACCGATAGTGACATCAATAGAATCAAGGATTTAAACGCAGAAATGCGTTTTTTGAGCTCCTTTCTTTAAAAAATTGAGCAAAAAATATAGGTAGTTAAATCATTTGGCTACCTTTGTATGCTAAATTTTCAGAAACGCTAAGACGCACCAAGTAGAGTTAGAGGAGGAGTCCAGCAAATATAAGTGGGAAATGTTGAACGCGAAGAGCAAGGAGGAACGTCAAAAGGCCATGGAGTGTGTCAAGGCTGTAGTGTTTATTCAAATGTTCAAGGACAAAATGTATTCGAAAGAAACCGCGGAACACATGAATAAGACCAGGGGTAAAACCATTTACGAAATATGCCTATATTATGTGCGGGAAAGAATGCCGTAGGGCCTTCTGGCTGGCATTTTTCATAATTAAGCTGCCAAAAATATGGATATAAAATCGCCTCGAAATTTAGTCATCGAAACATGGACATAAATGGCAAAAAGAACAAAGTAAGGGGTAATTCAAAAATTTCTTTAGATTGGCTAAATGTAAAGTAAAACTTAAAGCCATGGAAAAATATGGATATAAATTTATAATCAATCTCATGGATCCTGTCAACAATTTAAACTGCATGCATTAGGGATGTCAAAAATATGTACAAAAATTGGTCAAAATATGTAAAAAAAATCCCGAAATATGTAAGAAATATGTATAAAAATCCAAAATATGTACGAAAATATGTATAAAATCCCGAGATATGTAAAATATGTAAACAAAAGTCCCAAATTAATTAATTAGCAAGCATAGACAAATACAACTTTTTAAAAAATAAAATTTCTTGTTATTTTTCAGGAGCAGTTGTGGACATGAAGCAACAGCTCAAAAAATCTTCCAGTAGGAAGTATCGGGACAGAAGGCGCAAGCGCAGCGATAGTTCTAGTGATGAAGTAAAAAGGAAGAATAAGACGGATGATGATGAAGGTGAAGGTGAAGACGAGGACGAAGATGATGATGATGATAATAATGACGATGACGAAAATGATGATAAAGATGATGAGGACAGAGATAATGATGATGATGAGGACAGAGATAATGATGATGACGAGGACAGAGATGATGATGATGACGATGATAACGATGATGAAAATCAACTGCTGTCCCAACCATCACCAGCACGTTCATCTGCATCATCAGTGGCGCCAAGCCATCGATCAATGGGTGCAACACAAAGGAAAATGCAATCAGCGGCACGCTCAGATGCAGGGTCAGTGGCAGAAAGTCGTCGCTCATCGGTTAAAAACCCGCCAAGATCATCAACGAGCTCCCCAGCGCATTCATCTGCATCATCGGTGGCATCAAGTCATCGATCAAGGAAAATAGGACTAAGGCAGTCAGCGGTACGCTCAGATGCAGGATCAGTGGCACCAAGTCGTCAATCATTGCAACGATCAACAACGAGATCGCATTCATCTGCATCAAGTCATCCACCGGTTCAAAATGGTGTACAAAGATTCCGGGACGGGATTCCGCTCGACCTCTTAACTGGTAGCAACAACAACGGATACGAGGACCAGCTAAGAGGGCTCGATGTACAGCCAAGTGGGCATCAGCGTCAACAACCCGAACAAAATGTGTATTTACAACGGTCCCAATCATTGGGCGGCAGCCGGTTGAAGCCACCCCGCATGAGCCGTAGTGAGTCATCACGGCGCAATTTCAGCAGCAGAGGAGAAGGGTCGTATGAGGATGTGAAAATCACAAAACAGGATTACGATACCGTCAAAAAAGAGCAGAAAACGCAACAAGAGGCTCACAAACTATCGTTAGAGTAAAAGTTTCATATTAAAAATTAGGGGTAGGAATTTAAGTCAAATGGCTTTTTTTCTAATATAAATGGCCTTAAAAGGATTTAAAAAATGCTCTACTCTTTGTTTGATGCTTCTAACATTCATTTTTGTGACCTTTTTTGGCTTTTTAATACTTTTTGGGATCTTTATGACTTTTTTGTTCTTTTAGGACTTTTTTCATGACCTTTTTCCACTTTTTGAGGCAAAATTTGTATTTCAGCAAAGAAAAGGGCGAAATAATTCAATCGATGATAAGGCAATTTAAATCCAGCAGAAACTTTTTATAATTATTGAGAAGACAGAATATGGAACCCAACTTTATCGAATTTTTTTTAAGAAAAAAATTGATTAAAATCTCCTCAATTTCTTGTCCCACTTAAATGGGTTGAATGTGACAAAATTGGAAAACATTTCTTTTTTAGCAATTGTAATCAAAATTAGTCGTTTTTTAATGATTTTATTTTTTGTACCTTTTTTATCGGTTTGTTCATCTATAAGATTCAATGCTTTTGTGTGATTTCGTCATATATTTTGCGAATTTGTTCGCTTTTGTTCGCATTTCTAAGGACACCCTGCGTAGTTAAAACAAAACTTCCCAATTTTTTCAGGATGCTTCGAAAAAGTTATGACCGTATGTGCAATTCAGAGGGGTCAAGAGACCGGACGCCCCTCCGTGACTTTTATGATTATTATAACGATATGGACGCACGCGTGATCAAGTCCAAGAATGCATTCATCATCGGCATCTTAGAAGGATTAAAAGTTGCTGCAGAAGAAGAAGTGAATAAATCAGGGCATCAAGTTGTGATTCAGCGTGACAACAAAAGCACAAACTACCGTAGTACGTACAGAATTAAAAAAATAAAATAAAAATATATAAACACCCCTTAAAAAAAGCCTTCCTTAAGGGGGGAGGGGTTTGAAAAATTTAGATTCCCCTGGACTTATTAACCAATAATCCTGCATTTTTTCGATCGAATTTTGATATGAAAATTATGCTTTGGCTTTGTCCAAGAATAATCCAAGTTTAAAAAATAATAACTAAAATGATAAAAACACTAGCAAACTATGGAATTTTATGCTAGACTGTAAATTATATATAAATATTTTTTATAGAAGAAATTGAACCGCTGAATAAGTTGCTTGGGCAGAAAGTGATTTTGCAGTTTTCCACCGGTCCGGTCAAGTTTTTTCTGAACACAATGGCCATTCTCAGCAAACAAATGACCGCGGTGGAGCTGCGCGATTGCATGGACCATTTCCGCTGGTTTCCCGCATGCAGCGTGAGTGTGAATGAACATTTAATAAACGGGAATGGCACTGGCCAGTTGCCGACAGAAGACGGCATAGATGAAGCATTGAAGAACATGAAAATTGATGAAAACGATGATTACGTGGAGTTCAAGACCAAAATTCTAAATGAGAAAAAGATGTTTCTGCAGAAACTGACCGCGAAAGAAGGCAGTGGCACGGGCACGCTGTCACGCAGCAGTTCGTCGAGACGACAACGCAGCAGCAGCAGAGGCGGCGGTCCAACGGTGGGCGCCATAAATTTGTGCTGGGGCGATTGCATAAAAATCATTAGCATGACAAATTTTGTCAAATATTTTTTTATAAACATTGTAAAACAATTTTTAACGAATTTATAAAGTTTCAGTTGTCAAGGAGCGTTTCCATGTCATCAAATGCATCATCAGCAAGAGGGGTCTGTTAAATGTTTGGGTTACTCTTTTTATTTAAATGTATCAGAAATGTTAGAAATATATATATATATTTATATATTGAATCAAAAAATATTATTGAATTAATATTAGCTATTATTTGGGCTAATATTTTTAGACTCTAAAAATTGCCAAAATAGGCACTAAAAAGCCTCAAATTTAGGGGGTGTAAAATGACAAAGTTTTATTTTAAAAAGCAACAAATTAAGACAAATCAGTATTTTAGATGAATAAAAAATCAAAATTCCTGTCAAAGGATAAAAAATAAGTTTGGAGCAGAATTTTTGAGAAAGTTTTTTATTTTTAGGGATATATTTTTGAAAATATCTCTTTTTAGATGAATGTCGGAAACAAAAGTGGCGGAAAACGACGATCCAATGCCGGAAAATGAGGGACCAATGGGACCAATTTATTAAAGTTACGGATAACTTGACTGAGACTGACTATTTGAGTTTTTTGGCTATAAAAAAATTCCATAATTTACTTTTGGAAATCAGCATACTGTAGACCTTTTCCATACATTTTTAATGCAATTTGTTGGTGGTTTTTCATTCGCGTATAAATCCGCTCGCTATGCGTCAAAAATATTCTTATCCAACACAAATAATATTAAAATTCCTCACAAATTTATTTCTACGCCATTTACAATAATGCAATTTTATAGGTTTTGCTCCTTGAAATAACAGATTCTAAAAGTACGTCTAATTAAGACCATTCCGCGGTTAAATGGAAAATTAAAAATACAATCTTTGATTTTTCTTTTTTTAAATTTGGAATAAAGCTTTTAAGAATAAGAGTTTTAACCTTCTAAATGAGGTTTTTTCGCCATAAAATAGGCTTTTGAATTTTACATCAAGCAACCTTGTTACCCTGAATTTGAAAAGATTAAATACTTTTTATGATCTTTTCTTTCATATTCGCCAATTAAACCGTATTAATATTTAGGAATTTTTTTTAAAGATAAATCCGAGCCCTGGTCTTTACGTTTTTACGAACCATTTTTAAAAAATTAATTGTGTTACTTAACGTTTTTACGAAAACATTTTTAAAAGTTAATTGGGCTTCCGGACATTTCGACAATGACTGTTTCGCCAATGACCGTTTCGACAATAAAATCAAATAATTATTTTGAATAAAATTCAAATTTCTGCTAAATGAAACGAGGTGATGTGATTTGGGATCAATATAAAATAGTTTTTTTTTTAGTTTTTGTTCAAAATAGCATTATGAGAATGGCTTTAGTTTTCGAATTTTGCGTTTATGAGGCATAGGTAATATTCGGCGTTTTCGAGTATTGCCGAGTCTTTCAAAAGCGTATTCGAATCTATCCGTCCCTCAAGAACAATGAAGCGCCTCTTTTTGACTTAACCTCGACAAATTCAATAAACTCTCGAATCGATAGATAATAATGCATTCATTATGCATAAATTAATTCAAAATGTCCGAGAGAATTTTTAACATACCTATTTATAACAACATGTTTTTGGAACTAGGTATTTTAAATTTAATCAATTATATTAAATTTAACAACTAATTTTATAATTTATTTATATTTTTCTATATTTTTAAAAAGTAATTTTTTATTTTTGTATTAATTTATTATTTAAATTTAGGCGATATGATATGGTTGTAAATGGTCATTGTCGAAAAGGTATCGTCGAAACGGTCATTGGCGAAACGGTAATTGTCGAAATGTCCAGCCACCATTAATTATGTTACTTTACGTTTTTACGAAACCATTTTTTTTATAAATTAGTTATTTCTTATGCTTATGCAAATCTTATGAATAATCAAATCAATATCTCTATTCATATATTCCTCTGTGAAATGTGACATGCAAATATTGGCATGCCCACTCCCCATTAATAGCATTTAGCTTTTTGTTGTAATAGCTATTTGGGGAATATATTTTATTTCAGCCATCAGAAATCATTTTTATTTTAATAAACAATATTCTATTATTTAATATTTTATTATATGTGTTTTTTGTATTCAAATAGATTTGTAAAACTGAATTTTTTTAATCAAGCATACCGTCCAGATTAACATTAAGAAAAATAAAAGACACAAAAACCTGAAAAAAAAATTTTAAGAATTCCCCCGAAAATTGCGATATTCCTGCTAAAAAATTATCTTAATCGCGGACGGTTGAAAGTAAAAAATAGAAAAAATATTTTCTAAAATATTTTAATTGTTTTAAAATAATTAAAGAAATGTATTATTTATTTTAATAGAAAATGAACAAATTCAATTTTCTAACTTTATTAATGCTTGTGCCATTTTTGGCGACAAATTTGGCCATATCGGTGACATTGGAAACCAAACAACAAACTGAAACTGCAAAACACGGTAAAAATGGTTTTATTGAATTAAACTTTAAATCTTCACTCAAGAAAATGGTACCATTTCTCCCGAACATGGCATCATCGGTGGCAATAGTCCGGCAACTGCTCTCATCATAACGCCAAACATTGTATGTAGAGGCATATGCATTTTTCTCAAGCATTCGCCTTTTTCCATATACTGATATTTGGTGACATAGATTTGACACACAAACGATCAAGGCACAGCCATTTCGAAAATAATACAAATTATGGCATTGTTTAATTCATCCTGGCATTTTTCTCATACTCCCTAAGCCATATTTAGGCCAAGTTTTTCATGGGTTGGTCAATTTAGGTGCTAGGTCGTTTCATGAAATCTGCCAATTGGGGAGAAAAATAAATAAATAAATTTGATCTCATTTGATTTGATTAGATAAGAAAACTTTTATCAAATGGATATTTAAATGTCTGAAGAAAATAGTTGCCAAAATCAAAATTTTCTTCAAAAAGCAACAAAAATATGCCAATTCATTAATGAGACACACATAATTTTTATAATCAAAAATCTTTCAAGATAATAAACAAATTTTTGGAGATGAATTTTTTTAGAAAATTTCTCATTTCTTAGGGGAATATTTTTAAAATTTTTAGGGTCGATTCTTAAAGATATATTTTTAAAAAAAATTCAGGTTAATTATCGAAAACTAGCTTAACAACAATCGAAAAAACATGTTTTTATGCGTTTCAGGCCATAGGGAGCTCAGGAAAAAAATAGTTAAAAAACTAAAAATCGTATCCCTACTGATGACATACACTGACACCAATAAATATCTAAAAACTCTGATTCTTATTTTATTTAAATATTTTATTATAAAATATGTTTAATAAATGAAATTATTTTTTTATGTATTGGCGTATTTTATGAAACGCACATTTTGGCGGTTTTTATGAATTGGTACCGGAATACCCTCTACCTAGCATTTATTTTGGCACATTTCCAACGAATTGATGGCTCTTTCTTGCCCATGTGCTTTTCCCAAACCATCAAATCCTTGGAATTTTGGCTGCCCCAGTTTTCTTGGCACGGCGCCAAATGATTTGATTTTCTGGCATTTTTTCAAACAAAAAGCATGGCACTCGTCGTCGATGGCGCCGTGGTGGTGATGATGACAAGAAGAAAAAACAATTGCCAAGCCTTAGCAGCAGCAAATCGGTGAAGAAAAGTTTGCTAAACTCACCGTCGGGCCAACGTTTTGTCACTGAAATAATGGAAAAGCCGGTGGCAAAAAAGGGCGGATGGGGATTTTTAAGAAGGTACAGTCATGAGGTGTTAATATTAGAGTTGCACGGCACCGGGAATTTTGACAAAAACCGGGAATTTTCGGGTTGAAAAACAGGGACTTTTTGGCTGGGAAAACCTGGAAAAAATCGGGACTAGTCCCGGTCCCGGTCAAAACCGGGACTAGGTACTCAGTTGTACGTTTTTTTTCTGTACCAGTCCCCGGCAAACACTGCATTTTCATTTTTTTTTATACAAAATTAATCTGTTTATTCAGTAATAGATAATTTTTAATAATATGTCATTATTATTAAAAAGTAAAATCATAAAAAAAACACTCAAAAAAATAATTAAGTTTGGTGCCAGCATCAAGAGAAACCAATGAAGAAAGGATGGAAAAGGTTTTGTATTTTAAATTTAAATAAAAATTCCCTCACATCAAATTAAAAAAAATTTTCATTCACATTGGGAAATCTTTCTTTCTTATTCGTGGAATTGAAATTATATATTCTTTTATAATTCTCTCCCCTGTCGTTCTTCTGTCTCGTTACATTTAATTATTTATTTTTCAATTTAATTACCTCTAATTTTGTCATTAAAATTAATTTAATTTTCTTTTCAATAGCTAAATGAGCAGATTGTTCGCCTTGCACTTGAAGTGTTACATTCCGAAAATCCTGAACAAATAAAAAAACAGAAGGAGGTGCTAAAACTTGCCATTTACTATCAACGCGTGCTGGTTGAGCTCAGAGTAATTGATTAATAATTAAAAAACGAGTCAAATTAAGTATAAACTTGTGGCTTTTTAAAAATATTTCTAAATAAAATGAGGAATAGATACAAGAGATTTAATTAAAATTCACTAATATTTTTAATAAATGCTTAATTAAAAAGAGAAATTTCTTACTAAAATAAATTTTTTTTTAAAAAGATAATTTTTTTTAAATAGAAAAAACTGCATAAAGCGAGAGAAGAATTAAAAGAAGCAAACAATGCAAAGAGCAAACTTAAAAAGCTTAACCAGAACACTGAACATCAGAATGCAATTATAATAAAAGCGGAGAAAAAAGTGAACAAATTAAGGGACACAAAGCGGGAAACAAAAGCGTAATAATTATCTAATAAATTTTACTTTTTAAATTATCAAATAAAAATAACATCCCATATTTTATCAAATATTAATGTGCCAAAATTTTGTTGAAAACCCCGGATAAAACCCTAGAAAAAAAATTTCAGGGATTTGCAATTTTTTTTAAATTAGCTATTTTTCCAATTAAATTAGCATCATTAAAAAAACCATTATAAATTTGTTAATTAACTGATATGCTGCACAATAATTAAAAAAAGGAAACTTTTAAAATCATTGTGCCCGCTATTTTATTTACAATTTTAAAGAAGCATCGATGAGCTGGTCGATTTGGCCAAAAAGAACAAACAGTTTTCATTTGTCATTCGTCTTAATAATTTGAGCAACAATAAGCATGGGTTGCACGAATTGTTGAAAGATTGGGAAAAAGAAATACCGTATCAGTATGACCGTAACCAAATGAAATTATGGGTGCAGAAGCATTCGACAAGTGAGGATGCCAATGAAAATAAAGACAAAAATTGATTTCTTATGGACAAAAATAGCAAAAAAATAAATAAATAAATAAATAAAATAAATTTTTAAAGAATTTTTATGACTTGGAAAATAAGTGTCTTTTTAGTTTTAAGCATTCAATTGGGCTATGACGTTACTCAAAAACCATCAAAATAAAAATTTTTTTTGATATAACTTTGCTCAAAAGTAAATTAAATTTTAATTATTAATGTTATTCGATAGCCCAAAGTGTTTTCTATTATCCTACAAAATTTCAAAAATTTTAGGAAAGTTTAAAGAAAGTTATGACCAAAAATGTTCAAGAAAACTTGCTTTAGTTTCGAAACTTCATGAATTTTTTGAAATTTTGCAGGATAATAGAAAACACTTAGGGCTATCGAATAATATCTAGATTCTAAAATTTGATTCATTTTGGGCGAAGTTATGAATAATTTTATGTCAACATTTTTTATTTTGATGGTTTTTGAGTAACGACCCGGCACCATTCCATTCTACCAAAATGCATTTAGTGTTCTGTTTGGAAAATAAGGATTGAGTCCTGTGCCTTCTGTTTTCCCGTTTTGGATTTTCTAAAAACATTTCGTCGTTGGCCGCTTAACAGAGTGGTGCCAAAGTGACAGAGACCTTAGGGATGTGCGAGAGTCTCGGTTCTCGTCTCGGGAAATTTCTCGGGTTTTTCGCTTCTCGGTCTCGGTCTAGGGTTTTTCGTCTAGGAAAAAACCCCTAAAACTTCAAAATTTGACCCAAAAATTACCATTTTCTGTGAAAATCTCTTAAAAAGGGTCAAAATTCCAATGTTTCCTACCGCAGTGCCCATCGCGGTGGGGTCAACTCCGTCCAGGGACGGAAGGAGAGGAACAGACGCCGGAAGGGAAGGCAAACGGCTGGGGAGGACGAACAGCAGCTGGAAATAAATGACATGACATATGCCATTAGTATGGAATGATCAAAACAATTTATGGCACTTTTTTAGTTTTTTGGGCTCCGCTGAAAAAAACAAAGAGGAACCTTTCATTTTTAAAATTTCACACATAACTATTATGCTTACTGTTTAAAATTCACCGGCTCAACTGGAGTACAAACGGCGATATTACCGAACCTTTGAAGGGCTTTCGAATGGGAATTTTTGAGGGTTTAAAACTTAAAATTTGACAGTTTTTATCCATATTTTGGTCCATATTTGGCCATTTTTGAGCTTTTTCGTCCATGTGTTTGGCATTTTAGTCCATATTTTAGTAAATGTTTGGGGTTTTTTTAGTCCATATGATTTATAATCCTAATTATCATTTTCAGATCACTTTTTGTATGATCAAGCGAAGACGAACTTTAAGCTCGAAGATGAAGTCACCAAATTGCTCAATTTGTTGATGATTGACGCGTCATTTGATCTCGAGGCGCGCAAAAAGTGCCTGGAGACAGCATTTCAGGTCCAATTCCGCAACTTTGCAGCGATAGCGATTAGCCAGAAGATGGAGCTTGAGGAGATCCGGGAAAATGTGTGTGCTCCGTTGAGTGAGGTAATGGCTTTTCGTCAAATGGATGGGATCAGAGACTATTCCAGTGGGTGGTGCGCCGGAGGGATATACATGCATCGCTCCCTCCCGTCCAAGGCGCCAATTCCGTCCCAGGCATGTTTAAAAACTTTTTTCTCAGTTGGCCAAATTTATAAATTTGGCAACATTCGAAAGCTTTATATGTTTAGAAGCTATTGACAAGCTATTTCTAAGCGATTGAACAAGTTATAAAAAGTTGCAACATGAATATTTTATTTTATTTATAACTTTTTTTACTTGTACGTATATCGCTGTGATTTTTGTGAAGCCGATAGAACTTGTTAAGAGCTTATAAATGATATCTGATGCTCTAAACTTGCTGGGACGAACTGGCGGGACGGAACTGACCCTCTTCGACCGCCGGAACCCCCAAGGGGAAAAAATTTCCATATATTGAATGGGTCTAAAAAAGTGCGGAACGCAACCCAAAAAGTGGTCACATCCAGTTAGAATCAAAAACAAGCGCATAAATATGACCAAAAATTGCAAAACATGAAAAAACTATTTTTTAATTTAGGGATAATTTTTGCCAAAATTTCTTTAAATGGCTCCCGGACTTTTCGACAGAGGACATTTCGACAGCAAAGGACTTTTCGACAGTAAAACAAAAAATAATGGACTTTTCGACAGTAAACATAAAAACAAGCTTGTCGTTTTTTCTAAATTTCTTTTAAATTAACATACTAATATGTATTGCTAAATCAGAATTACTAAAGATACGTTTTTTACGTTTTTTTACCTAGGAAAAATTTTAGAAAAATACTTCCCTTAAGAGCCGGTCCTTAAAATTTTCAAAAATACACTCCTAAGAAGAAAGAAAAAAGCTTCACAAAAATTCATCTCCAAATTTTTTATTTATTTCTTGGTAAAGAATTTTAGATTTTAAAAATTATTTATTTCAATGCTGGTTTGGCTTCATTTTGTTGTTTTGGAGAAAATTTTACGCTTTTACACCCCTATATTTGAAATTTAATTACCTTTTCTGTCGAAAAGTCCCCTCCTCAAATTTATAATATTTCTGTCGAAATGTCCATTGCTGTCGAAAAGTCCTTCTATCGAAAAGTCCTCTGTCGAAAAGTCCGGCGCCCCTTTAAATTACCAAAATTTAATTAAAATTCAAAAACGAATGATTTTCTTGATAGATAGATAGATAGTATATGGGAGACGGAATATTTTTGAATTTATAAGAGTCAGTTTTCTAGGGCAACTAATTTTTGCATCAAAAACCTGGGTTACATATATACCCTTTTTCTGATTCTTAACTAGACGAAGACTATAATCACAATGAAATATAAATTTTCAGGGCTTCCATAAGGGATTAAGATTTTATTTTGATCCTCACTTCGTTTCCGAATTCACCGAAGAAAATGATTGGCCAAAGTTGGACGTAAAAGCCAGTGGAAAATTTGGCAAAGATTTTCTGCGTGACATTGTCACCTCTTTAAATCCATATTCGGCACGGTAAGTTGACATTATTATATATGTATGCAAATATAAACCTATAATTAAATATAATATGATACGATTATATATGTACGAATGAATGGATGGAATTTAAACCTTTAACCGTTTTTGAAATAATGGTCAGATCTTTCTTTATAACTTAAATCGCTTCTCACTCATAAATTCCTTCAAAATTTTATTACCATTAATATTATAAAGCCAAGGGTAGATCCAAGTTAGATGGAGTAAGAGTGGCTGAGTCACACCCCATCACCATTAATATGTGGACTTTAAAGCAATTGCATATTTTAGTCTACAGCAAAACGAAATTTGGAACTTTAAAATTTTATTAATTATTAACACTGAATTATTATTACAGTTTTTGCCCTACCCAAAATTGGTGTTAATTTGATTTGACAAACAGGGATTTTTGAGAAAACGCGCATTTTTGTAAAATAGTGTGTAATAATAAAATATTTTTGTCTATGGCAACATTTGCGCTAACTTTCAGAGACCTTGAAACTCATAAAGCAGAGTTAAAGGCCGAGTCAAATAAATATAAATGGGAAATGTTGAACGCGAAGAGCAAGGAGGAACGTAAAAAGGCCATGGAGTGTGTCAAGGCTGTAGTGTTTATTCAAATGTTCCAAGACGAAATGTATTCGGATGAAACGCTTGAATTCATGAAAGAGACCAGGGGTAAAAACATTTAATAATATGTCAGACTATCGTTAGATTAATTTAAAAGGGTGCGTGTCATTACCGAAAAAACATATAAGGGCATTATTTAAAAAACCACATTATGAAAAATTTTCGAGATTTTAGACCATAACTTTTTGGAAAGATAACAATTTTTTAGATTTACTGCATCACACAGTGAAATTCGCAATTTATTTTTCAAAAATTAATTAATTAGCCAAGGTTTAACGCTGCTTTAATGTGGTATGAAAAAGACCTTTTAAAATAAATATTATAGTTATTTTCAGGAACAGTTGTGGACATGAAGCAACAACTCAAAAAATCTTCCAGTAGGAAGTATCGGGACAGAAGGCGTAAGCGCAGCGACAGTTCTAGTGATGAAGTAAAAAGGAAGAATAAGACGGATGATGATGAAGGTGAAGGTAAAGACGAGGACGAAGATGATGATGATGATAATAATAATGACGATGACGAAAATGATGATAAAGATGATGAGGACAGAGATAATGATGATGACGAGGACAGAGATAATGATGATGACGAGGACAGAGATAATGATGATGACGAGGACAGAGATGACGATGATAACGATGATGAAAATCAACTGCTGTCCCAACCATCACCAGCGCGTTCATCTGCATCATCAGTGGCACCAAGCCATCGATCAATGGGTGCAACACAAAGGAAAATGCAATCAGCGGCACGCTCAGATGCAGGGTCAGTGGCAGCAAGTCATCGCTCATCGGTTAAAAACCCGCCAAGATCATCAACGAGCTCCCCAGCGCATTCATCTGCATCATCGGTGGCATCAAGTCATCGATCAAGGAAAATAGGGCTAAGGCAATCAGCGGTACGCTCAGATGCAGGATCAGTGGCACCAAGTCGTCAATCATTGCAACGATCAACAACGAGATCGCATTCATCTGCATCAAGTCATCCACCGGTTCAAAATGGGGTACAAAGATTCCGGGACGGGATTCCGCTCGACCTCTTAACTGGTAGCAACAACAACGGATACGAGGACCAGCTAATCGGTCTACAGCCAAATGGACATCAGTGGCAAGAACCCGAACAAAATATGTATTTACAACGGTCCCAATCATTGGGCGGCAGCCGGTTGAAGCCACCCCGCATGAGCCGTAATAGGTCATCAAGGAGCACTTTCAGCAGCAGAGGCGGAGGGTCGGATGAGGAAGTGCATAATCACTTGGACAGGAACCGAAGCATAAAACAGGAATTAACTGTCGTGAAAAATAATCAGAAAATGCAAAACGAGGCTCACAAAGGATCATTAGAGTAAAGATTTAATATCAATAAATTGATATAAAAAACGATAAATTTAGGGTAAATGTAAGGATCTAGAGTTTATACTAGAGCCCAGTAATAACTGGAAAACGGAATATTTAAAATACACTCAAAAGCCTAAAATGCAATGCAGCATAGCACGGATTGCTGTTGTCGTGGGTTCGATTCCCAGCCGCTTTCTTGGCTTAGTAGAAATAACGATTAATTATTCGGCATTTCTCGAGCTACTTGGAATCCGTAGCTTCAAATTTAAATCAAGATTTTATAACACATAATTTTTCAGGATGCTTCGAGAAAGTTATGACCGTATGTGCAATTCCAAAGGAACAAGAGCAGCCAAACAGACGCCCATGATTGATTTTTATGATTATTATAAAGACATGAAGGCACGTGTGGTTAAAAACAAATTCATCATGGATATTTTAAAAAAATGGGAGGGGAATCATTTCGTGGAACCGCGTGGCAAACGAGGCACCGATTACCGTGGTACGTTGAAGAATAAAAATAAAAATAAAATTTAGAAAATTTTAAAAGAATTATAATGCAGCTACAAATATGCATAACACTAATTTTGATGGTAATATAAAACAAAAGCAAATTCATTTTCATGAAAATATGAATTAAAAAACTGTTATTATAAAAATCCTTCGTCTGAAACCTGAGTTTACCGCATGAACTGAGCTATACTTCCATACTCGGGACCTTTATTTTTTTTAAGGTCAATTTTACCAAATTGGGAATTGTTGATTTATAATCGGTTATCTACACTTAATCCTTAAAAATACAACTCCACCCTCAATTAGACAACCTCTTAAAAGAAAGTCTCCCTTAAGAGGGGGTTGGAAAATATAGCTCCACAAGAATATTAATCCAAGAAATCAAGCTTTTTCACTCGAATTGAGCATATATCTTGTTTTATACTAATATTATAATTTTTTGTAGAAGAAATTAAAGCGCTGAATGAGTTGCTTCGGCAAAAAGTGCTTTTGCAGTTTGCCGCCGGGCCGGGAAAGACCTTTCTGGACACGATGGCCCTGCTCAGCCAACAGATGACGGCAGAGGAGCTGCGTGACTGCGCAGCCCATTTCCGATGGTTTCCCGCATGCAAGGTGCGTGAGAATGCTGCGGAAATTGAGCGGAATGGCACCGGCTTATTGCCGCCAGGAGAGCACGTAGATGAGGCAATGAAGGACGTGAAAAATGACGAATCCAACGATTATAAGGATTTCAAGACCAAAGTTCAAAATGAGAAAGAGCAGATACGGGAGAAAGTGCTGGGTACGAGCGAACGCAGTGGGAACCGCAGTAGCAAGCTGTCACGCAGCAGTTCAGAGACACGACAGCGTAGCAGAGGCCCAACGGTGGGCGCTATAAATTTGTGCTAGCCAATTCTGTAAAAACCAACACATGTGCAATTATGCAATTATGTCGAAAAATTTTGTCAGAAGAAATGCTTATTATTGTTTGTGCTAGGTCATTTCGTAAAAGTGCCAATTTTACATTGTCTATATAAAAACTCGTCAAAACTTTTCTTAAAAACAACCGAATCAAATATTCTTGGTAATAAATGATGATTCATAATTTTGTTCTATAAGCATGAAAAATTTCAGAAAACTTCATTCAGTTTAAAGAAAGTTATGGAAATTTTTTGAACATTTTTGGTCACAGCTTCTTGAAAACTGAATAAGATTTTTTGAATTTTTCATGCTAATAGAACAATCAAATAGTAGTAGTATGATACAAGATTATTAAGTTGGGTTTTGAAAAGTTAATGCGAGTTTCTCTCGAAATCTGTAAAATTGGCACTTTTAAGAAACGACCTAACAAAATTATTGTGTACATTATCTTTTTGGTGGAATTGAATAAATTTCAGTTGTCGAGGAACGTGTCCATTTCATCAACAACATCGTCAGCAAGTGGGGTATGTAAATTTTTTAGCTTACTTTTTTATTTAAATGTAGAGTGCGCCGGGACCGGGACTTGCCGGGACCTGAGAAGCCGGGACCGGGACCTCGATTTTTTTCGGGACCGGGAACCGGGACCAA
>CP049713.1:8854295-8954328 GCA_004148225.2 Heterodera glycines | reverse complement strand
TATTTGCATATTTTGGCTTTTTGTACATATTTATGCATATTTCGCCATTTTTTGGAAAATTTGTTAACAAAAATGCAATAAAAACGAAAAATACACCACTAAGAAATGACCCAAAAAATTTTCAGAAAATACACCCCTAAGAATTGAAAAAAATTTTCAAAAATTGACCCCAAAATTTATTTTCTTAATAAAATTTTTTGGTTTAAAAATTTATCTTTATTCAAAAAAGTTTATAAAATTGAAGTTTTTGTGTTTTGCTACCTAAAAGCGTTAATAAAATTTTGTTTGCCTATTTTAATGCCTATTTGAGGATTTTTGTGCCCATTTAATGCCTATTTTGCGATTTTTTATGCCTATTTAGGTGCCTATTTCGCGATTTTTTGTGCCTAAAAAATGAAGCCCTACTCATAATAAATAAATAAAAAAATTTTACTAAATTGAACAAATAAAAAATCCCTAAATTTGAAAACGTTTATG
The DNA here is from genome assembly GCA_004148225.2 of Heterodera glycines. NCBI lineage: Eukaryota > Metazoa > Nematoda > Chromadorea > Rhabditida > Heteroderidae > Heterodera > Heterodera glycines. Next base: position 8,953,851 of record CP049713.1, on the reverse strand, counting down.
TCCATATTTCGCGATTTTCGATCCATATTTTATGGTCATATTACGAATTATATCCATATAAAATTACAAGCCCTACATCATGAATAAAAGAAGTCCAGCGTATTCTTTTTGATTGGAAAATATGAGATTTATACACGTACATACATATAAGTGGGGGAATTCTCCACCTACAAATGTTATTTAATTTATTACTAATCACTAGGGATGGGAATTTTATGCAAATGCATATTTTTTTCCTGGCTTCTACATGCTCTAAATAGTAGGAAAAACCCTTTCTTTTTTGAGTTTGCGTATAAAAATCGGACTTTTATTTGCATATTTTTGCATATTTCGAGATTTTTGTGCATATTTGCATATTTTGGCTTTTTGTACATATTTATGCATATTTCGCCATTTTTTGGAAAATTTGTTAACAAAAATGCAATAAAAAGATTAAATATTTAAAAAAAATATATATTAAATTATTTTCAGAAAATACACCCCTAAGAATTGAAAAAAATTTTCAAAAATTGACCCCAAAATTTATTTTCTTAATAAAATTTTTTGGTTTAAAAATTTATCTTTATTCAAAAAAGTTTATAAAATTGAAGTTTTTGTGTTTTGCTACCTAAAAGCGTTAATAAAATTTTGTTTGCCTATTTTAATGCCTATTTGAGGATTTTTGTGCCCATTTAATGCCTATTTTGCGATTTTTTATGCCTATTTAGGTGCCTATTTCGCGATTTTTTGTGCCTAAAAAATGAAGCCCTACTCATAATAAATAAATAAAAAAATTTTACTAAATTGAACAAATAAAAAATCCCTAAATTTGAAAACGTTTATGTCCATATTTCGCGATTTTCGATCCATATTTTATGGTCATATTACGAATTATATCCATATAAAATTACAAGCCCTACATCATGAATAAAAGAAGTCCAGCGTATTCTTTTTGATTGGAAAATATGAGATTTATACACGTACATACATATAAGTGGGGGAATTCTCCACCTACAAATGTTATTTAATTTATTGGCACGTTTCCCGAAACCCAATGATTTCGATTCCAAAAAAATATTTTTGATTGCTTACATGCTCTAAATAGTAGGAAAAACCCTTTCTTTTTTGTGTTTGCGTATAAAAATCGGACTTTTATTTGCATATTTTGGCTTTTTGTACATATTTATGCATATTTCGCCATTTTTTGGAAAATTTGTTAACAAAAATGCAATAAAAACGAAAAATACACCACTAAGAAATGACCCAAAAAATTTTCAGAAAATACACCCCTAAGAATTGAAAAAAATTTTCAAAAATTGACCCCAAAATTTATTTTCTTAATAAAATTTTTTGGTTTAAAAATTTATCTTTATTCAAAAAAGTTTATAAAATTGAAGTTTTTGTGTTTTGCTACCTAAAAGCGTTAATAAAATTTTGTTTGCCTATTTTAATGCCTATTTGAGGATTTTTGTGCCCATTTAATGCCTATTTTGCGATTTTTTATGCCTATTTAGGTGCCTATTTCGCGATTTTTTGTGCCTAAAAAATGAAGCCCTACTCATAATAAATAAATAAAAAAATTTTACTAAATTGAACAAATAAAAATCCCTAAATTTGAAAACGTTTATGTCCATATTTCGCGATTTTCGATCCATATTTTATGGTCATATTACGAATTATATCCATATAAAATTACAAGCCCTACATCATGAATAAAAGAAGTCCAGCGTATTCTTTTTGATTGGAAAATATGAGATTTATACACGTACATACATATAAGTGGGGGAATTCTCCACCTACAAATGTTATTTAATTTATTACTAATCACTAGGGATGGGAATTTTATGCAAATGCATATTTTTTTCCTGGCTTCTACATGCTCTAAATAGTAGGAAAAACCCTTTCTTTTTTGTGTTTGCGTATAAAAATCGGACTTTTATTTGCATATTTTGGCTTTTTGTACATATTTATGCATATTTCGCCATTTTTTGGAAAATTTGTTAACAAAAATGCAATAAAAACGAAAAATACACCACTAAGAAATGACCCAAAAAATTTTCAGAAAATACACCCCTAAGAATTGAAAAAAATTTTCAAAAATTGACCCCAAAATTTATTTTCTTAATAAAATTTTTTGGTTTAAAAATTTATCTTTATTCAAAAAAGTTTATAAAATTGAAGTTTTTGTGTTTTGCTACCTAAAAGCGTTAATAAAATTTTGTTTGCCTATTTTAATGCCTATTTGAGGATTTTTGTGCCCATTTAATGCCTATTTTGCGATTTTTTATGCCTATTTAGTCATTGTCAAGCACAGCGCCGGTTGGGTCCGAAATTTGGGAAAACATGAATAAATAAATAAAAAAATTTTACTAAATTGAACAAATAAAAATCCCTAAATTTGAAAATCGTAATTTGTCCACTAATTTTCCGGCACATAACGTGTTTTATGGTCATATTACGAATTATATCCATATAAAATTACAAGCCCTACATCATGAATAAAAGAAGTCCAGCGTATTCTTTTTGATTGGAAAATATGAGATTTATACACGTACATACATATAAGTGGGGGAATTCTCCACCTACAAATGTTATTTAATTTATTACTAATCACTAGGGATGGGAATTTTATGCAAATGCATATTTTTTTCCTGGCTTCTACATGCTCTAAATAGTAGGAAAAACCCTTTCTTTTTTGTGTTTGCGTATAAAAATCGGACTTTTATTTGCATATTTTGGCTTTTTGTACATATTTGATTTTTTTGGAAAAAATGAAAAAATAGTAAAATATGTAAATAAATATGTATAAAAAAGGCAAAATACGAGCATAAAAAACCTTCAAATAAATACACAAAAAAATAAATCAATTATATATTTTGATCTCTCTATTTGATTTTTAGAGGTATTTTATATAAGAAATTCCTGAAATTCTCAGAAAATTTGAAATTTATCAAATAAAAAAAGAAATATGTATAAAAATCTAAAAGCGTTAATAAAATTTTGTTTGCCCATTTTAATGCCTATTTGAGGATTTTTGTGCCCATTTAATGCCTATTTTGCGATTTTTTATGCCTATTTAGGTGCCTATTTCGCGATTTTTTGTGCCTAAAAAAATGAAGCCCTACTCATAATAAATAAATAAAAAAAAATCTAAAAAATAAAAATTTATTTTGAATTAATTAATTAACGTTTATGTCCATATTTCGCGATTTTCGATCCATATTTTATGGTCATATTACGAATTATATCCATATAAAATTACAAGCCCTACATCATGAATAAAAGAAGTCCAGCGTATTCTTTTTGATTGGAAAATATGAGATTTATACACGTACATACATATAAGTGGGGGAATTCTCCACCTACAAATGTTATTTAATTTATTACTAATCACTAGGGATGGGAATTTTATGCAAATGCATATTTTTTTCCTGGCTTCTACATTATTCATTTCAATGGAAAATAAAAAATAATTCTCAAATAAATTATTATAAATAAAATCGAAAGAAAAGAATTAAATATTATTAGTATTTAAAATAGATTAATTCTTTGATAAATCAAAAAAAAATTTTTATCAAATTGGATTAAAATACACCACTAAGAAATGACCCAAAAAATTTTCAGAAAATACACCCCTAAGAATTGGAAAAATTTTTCAAAAATTGACCCCAAAATTTATTTTCTTAATAAAATTTTTTGGTTTAAAAATTTATCTTTATTCAAAAAAAGTTTATAAAATTGAAGTTTTTGTGTTTTGCTACCTAAAAGCGTTAATAAAATTTTGTTTGCCCATTTTAATGCCTATTTGAGGATTTTTGTGCCCATTTAATGCCTATTTTGCGATTTTTTATGCCTATTTAGGTGCCTATTTCGCGATTTTTTGTGCCTAAAAAATGAAGCCCTACTCATAATAAATAATTGCGAATCGAATTGAATCGAAGTCGCGGAGGCCTAATTTTCAAAATTTTCAAAATTTAAATTAATTTAAAAAAATTACGCATTTCGTCTATCAGTGCTTGAAGTTCTTCAGAAATGCGTGGCATTAAAAACCGTTGGATGGGCTGAGGCATTTTTCGCGGCACAATTCGCTGCTGATCAACCATTGGCAGATGACCACCTAAGAAATAAAAAATTAAATCAAAATTTTAAAAATATAAATTTTAAAAAATTACTTTTTTTATTATAAAATATAAATGGTATATATTAATATTTTAAATAGTATGTATTTCTAAATAGTAGGAAAAACCCTTTCTTTTTTGTGTTTGCGTATAAAAATCGGACTTTTATTTGCATATTTTGGCTTTTTGTACATATTTATGCATATTTCGCCATTTTTTGGAAAATTTGTTAACAAAAATGCAATAAAAACGAAAAATACACCACTAAGAAATGACCCAAAAAATTTTCAGAAAATACACCCCTAAGAATTGGTAAATGTTCTTTTATTTTTATAATTAAATAAATAAATAATAAAAAAATTTTACTAAATTGAACAAATAAAAATCCCTAAATTTGAAAACGTTTATGTCCATATTTCGCGATTTTCGATCCATATTTTATGGTCATATTACGAATTATATCCATATAAAATTACAAGCCCTACATCATGAATAAAAGAAGTCCAGCGTATTCTTTTTGATTGGAAAATATGAGATTTATACACGTACATACATATAAGTGGGGGAATTCTCCACCTACAAATGTTATTTAATTTATTACTAATCACTAGGGATGAGATTAATTATTTAAAAAAATATTTATTTATTTATTAAAAATAAATAAAATGCAAAATTTAAAAATTGAAACAGGAAAATATTATTTAATATAAAATTAATTATTTTAACGTTTGTGTTTAACCATTAATTTATGCATATTTCGCCATTTTTTGGAAAATTTGTTAACAAAAATGCAATAAAAACGAAAAATACACCACTAAGAAATGACCCAAAAAATTTTCAGAAATTAATTAATTTAAAAATTTAAAAAAATTTTCAAAAATTGACCCCAAAATTTATTTTCTTAATAAAATTTTTTGGTTTAAAAATTTATCTTTATTCAAAAAAGTTTATAAAATTGAAGTTTTTGTGTTTTGCTACCTAAAAGCGTTAATAAAATTTTGTTTGCCCATTTTAATGCCTATTTGAGGATTTTTGTGCCCATTTAATGCCTATTTTGCGATTTTTTATGCCTATTTAGGTGCCTATTTCGCGATTTTTTGTGCCTAAAAAGAAATTCATTATTTTTAGCAAGGAAATATTTTTAGAATTTAAATTGAACAAATAAAAAATCCCTAAATTTGAAAACGTTTATGTCCATATTTCGCGATTTTCGATCCATATTTTATGGTCATATTACGAATTATATCCATATAAAATTACAAGCCCTACATCATGAATAAAAGAAGTCCAGCGTATTCTTTTTGATTGGAAAATATGAGATTTATACACGTACATACATATAAGTGGGGGAATTCTCCACCTACAAATGTTATTTAATTTATTACTAATCACTAGGGATGGGAATTTTATGCAAATGCATATTTTTTTCCTGGCTTCTACATGCTCTAAATAGTAGGAAAAACCCTTTCTTTTTTGTGTTTGCGTATAAAAATCGGACTTTTATTTGCATATTTTGGCTTTTTGTACATATTTATGCATATTTCGCCATTTTTTGGAAAATTTGTTAACAAAAATGCAATAAAAACGAAAAATACACCACTAAGAAATGACCCAAAAAATTTTCAGAAAATACACCCCTAAGAATTGAAAAAAATTTTCAAAAATTGACCCCAAAATTTATTTTCTTAATAAAATTTTTTGGTTTAAAAATTTATCTTTATTCAAAAAAGTTTATAAAATTGAAGTTTTTGTGTTTTGCTACCTAAAAGCGTTAATAAAATTTTGTTTGCCCATTTTAATGCCTATTTGAGGATTTTTGTGCCCATTTAATGCCTATTTTGCGATTTTTCGCAGGGACACGGTGCCTATTTCGCGATTTTTTGTGCCTAAAAAATGAAGCCCTACTCATAATAAATAAATAAAAAAATTTTACTAAATTGAACAAATAAAAAATCCCTAAATTTGAAAACGTTTATGTCCATATTTCGCGATTTTCGATCCATATTTTATGGTCATATTACGAATTATATCCATATAAAATTACAAGCCCTACATCATGAATAAAAGAAGTCCAGCGTATTCTTTTTGATTGGAAAATATGAGATTTATACACGTACATACATATAAGTGGGGGAATTCTCCACCTACAAATGTTATTTAATTTATTACTAATCACTAGGGATGGGAATTTTATGCAAATGCATATTTTTTTCCTGGCTTCTACATGCTCTAAATAGTAGGAAAAACCCTTTCTTTTTTGTGTTTGCGTATAAAAATCGGACTTTTATTTGCATATTTTTGCATATTTCGAGATTTTTGTGCATATTTGCATATTTTGGCTTTTTGTACATATTTATGCATATTTCGCCATTTTTTGGAAAATTTGTTAACAAAAATGCAATAAAAACGGAAAATACACCCCTAAGAATCGGCCCTAAAAACTTCTGAAAAATACACCCCTAAGAATCGACCGAAAATTTTTAAAAACACACCACTAAGAATTGGAAATTTTCTCAAAAATTCTTCCCCCAAATTTTTTTTTCATGAGAAAATTTTTGAAAAAGAGCGATTAATCAATTAAATATTAATTTTTAATATTTTCAACTAAGCACTTTTTTCCGAATTCATTCATAAAAAGAAACATTTGGCTGCCATTTGCTTCATAAATTATCTCCTTTCCATAAAAACTAACCAAAAGTCATCAAAACGAGTAATAAAAAATTAAATTTTTATTATTTAACTTTTCAAAATGAACAATTTCGCCAATGATTACTTTCATTTAACCAAATGTTCTGCTGCTGCTGTGTTCTGCTTCTATGTTTTCTTCTTATTTTCTGCTTCCATTTGCGTTGCGCAGAATGTAAGCATTTTTTTATATTTGACATTCTTTTTTTTTGGAATCATTTTGCCAGAGGGCAAAAGAAAACGTCGCGTTGCATATTAAATATGTACAAAAAATTTACATAAAACCAATTTAACTTCAAAAATGCTAAAGACATTTTAAATTCATTTAAATGAAATTATTTTTTCAAAAGCCTATCATTAGGGGGTGTAAAAACTCTCGGGCTCGAATTCCGGAACCGAAAACCCGATACCGATACGAAAAAACAAAACTTGAGTCGAGGACTCAAGAACGAGACTCTTGAACAGCACAAGATGAAAGCTTGCAAAAGGGGCGGAGCGGAGTCTTCCGATGGCACCTGGCAAAGAAATGACTTTTGGCACTAATCAAAAGTGAAGAGCTATTGATTAATGGCAAAATTACAATTTCAGCAGAAGCAGATGTCTACGTCCGACTTGTTCAACACGTTCATCGACGGCTTAACATTGTTTGGCAGAGAATCTTTGGTGCCCAATTCTTCCGCGGATCATCCGCAGCAAATCAAAGAACAGCTACAACGGCTACAGCAGTGGATTAGCAATACTGCGGCAGAAGTTGTGGTCACTTACGATCATTTTGAGGGCAAATATTTGTGCCAACCGAGGGCAAACGACCGAAGAGATGGCACCGATTTGTTCAGTGCCGTCAGTTCGCATTTCGAAATGTCCGATTGGCAATTGAAAACACTTGGCAAAGTGTTTAAAGCGGTGGAAAAATCGTCGGAGCAAAAGTTCCAATTTTTGCAATTGCTGTTCTCGTTTGGTGCCATTTTGGGCGCCCAAATGGGCGCCACGGCAAAATGCGAAGGCGGCAATTGCATTGGCCAACTGTTGAAGGCGTTCGAATGTGCCGGTGGAAATTGGAAGCACTTAGAAAACAGGCAAATTAATTCAGGAAAGAATTTCCATTTTTCCTTGGAAATTCGGCATTTGCGTGTTATTAGGGTTTTAGGCTCGTTTTTAGCTAATTTCATTAAAATTTGAAATTTAAAATTTAAAATCATTTTTCGATACACTTAGGGCTACGAACGATACCACGGTTGTTGTATTTGGTTGACAATGAAAAAGTTATAGCTAAAAACTTGTGCTCGTACGAAAACTGCACCGACCCTCCTCCCCCACCTCTTTTACGAAAGGGTCCCCCATTTTGGGGCAGTTTGCAAGCGAAGGAGCAGGAGGGGAGGGTCGACCCTTCATGCATCTTTCTAAACCCGGATTTATCGGCCTAATGAGAAGTACCGCATGTTAAAAGTGTAAACGCGTCGAGTTATAATTTAAATTTTTAAGTATCCCAAATTTTGGCATACTTACTGTGATGGAAAGAATGCATGAAAAATTGATGGAACGAATTTTGCTGAAAGCGCATTCGGAAGAAACTGAGGAGCATCGCCAGCAAAACATTCGTATGCCGGCGGAGCAAATAAATGGGCTCCCCCCTGACAATCCGGGCCCGTAGAATAAGAAAGTGGTTATGGTTAAATGACCACGAAGTTGGTGTCTAACTGTAAATTAATTTTATCCCTCTAATTGGGGCCATGTGTCTCATATTATCCCATGAATAGAAGAAAAAATGAAATTTTTATGTGCAATTACCCCAAAATTGTATGTGTTCAAATAACCCGGTACAATAAGATCATAGTTTATGGTCGGTCGTTTGACGGAGGTTGGCAGTCAAAACGGCTTCTTATTCAACGGGTTTACCACCAAATTCGTTGTCATTTGACCAAGTCATTTAATCACCTTCTTATTCTACGGTCCCCGTCTGTAGACAATCTGTCAGTATCCGATTTTTTTAAGCGATAATCGCAAGATTTTTGATAATAGCTCAAAAAAATAAAATTTGCTGACGAATTATCCACTGACAAATGTCTATTACTGACGGATTGTCCTACACTGACGGATTGTCAATTGGTCTTATTGTCCACTGACAAATGTGTCTATTACTGACGGATTGTCTTCTGACAGATTGTCTATTGATCCTATTGTCCATTGACGGATTGTCCAGACCCCAAATTAATGCGTCAATTCCATCCCCGATTTGTCATTTTTAGGGAAACTTTTGCTTCTCAAAGATCTAAACATTGGAATGAGTGGAATTACAGCATTTCAAGTGGTACTTTTTTTTGCCGAAAAGGCTAGCAATCCGCTCAGCGATAAGTTTTTTGCCAATTTTGAAAACTATTGCCCACAATCGGACTGGATGATTTTGGCACGCAATTTGATGCAAAAAGTGCTCACTGCCCAACGGAGCATGTACTATTTTGAAAAATTTAACGCAGATCATTACACAATGTTGGCTGAAACTGAGCTGAGCGAATATGAGCAAATTATAGCTGACGATTTTGGGGATGGCACAGCGGCGGGGGAAAATGCCGGAAAAGGCAATGTGTACGCCCATTACGATGATGCCATCCAAATCGACTGGAGCCCATTGAGAGGTATAATTAATATTGTAATTAGTGAGGGAGGCAGCAGACGAAGACGGAAAATTTATTGGCATTTTCCGGAGGGGTGTAAAGCGTCGGGGAAAAGAATGCCAAAACTAAAATTGGTTATTCTTATGGATGCAATTTTTAGGCTCTAAAAACTGCCAAAAAGGCTCTAGGCTCCAAAAAATGGAAAATAGGTCTAAAAATTCTCAAATTTAGGGGGTGTAAAATGACAAAAAATTATTCAAAAAAGTAAAAAAATAGGGAAAACAATAATGAGATATTACTAATTTTCAAAATCACTGGGAGCTCAGGAAAAAATAGGCTAAAACTTAAAAATTGCATCCCTATTATTCTATTTAGGATTTTTAATAAAATATTTAATTTTTCAAAATGTAACAATTTTTAAATCTATTTTGCCACTTTTTTTCTTATTCGAAAAAATTTTTTGAAATTTTTCAAGAAGCCTTATTGTTTTTTTAGAATTTTTATTTGTTAAATCATTTTTTATTAAAAGAATAAATTTTCTTTAAAAACATAAGCAAAAACCCAAAAAACGTTTGGCACTAAGTGGAAACTAAAAAGTCTGCTGGTCGGTCGGGGGCCGGTAAATTGGACACCAGAAAATTGGACACCAAAGGAAAATTGGACACTGGAAGACTGGACACTAAATTCCTCTTTTAAAATATAAACCCAAGAATTTAAACATTCAATATGCACAATGATTGATCAAATGTGGCAAAAAAGGTACGAAATTAGGCGGTGATTGATCATGATGCCAAAAAATGCGCAAAAATAGGAACCCCATCAAAATGAAAACTTTTTTCGTTATGAATGTATGATGGCTTTCTGCTGCTGATGCTACAAATAATAATAACATTATTTATTTCAATTAAAATTTTTGTTTTATTTATTTTTAACATATTTATTTTTTATTCAATAGTGTCCAATTTTCGGTGTCCAATTTACCGGGAGCCGGTCGGTCACCAGCTGATAAAATCATCCTGATTTTTTTACCGGGCTGAGACTACACAAAAAAACTCAATGATTGCTTTAAACAATTAAATTAATTATATAAATCAATGTCAATGAATTTCATAATACAAAAATATTTAAATATAAATTAAAAATAATAATTTCCCCGTTTTTGTATAAGGTATCATATTTTGTAAGATTCAATTTAATCCATGTAACATCCGCTTGTTAAGCCTTAAGCAAGCCGTATAAAACCATGATTTATTCAATTCTCTAATTTTCCTGGTTCAAGAATAACCTCGAAAAACAAAGATTTTATTCATTTTTTTAAATTTAAGCAATATTCTAATTTTTAAAAATACTTAATATAATTGAAGAGTGTAATAATAATTATTTGAATTTATAAATCGCATAATTTAATGTAATTAGGTATTATATTAATCATTGAGACTATTTTCGGGTCGCCTACACTTAGTTTTTTTTTCGGTTCGACCTAGTATCATTTTTTACAATAACTTTTTCCCCGTTTTTTAAGTCGTCATTGAACAAATGGATAAAATAAATTGGAAATTACGAGAAATTGATCAACAGAAGAGCAAGGAAAAGCAATTGACAGAATATTTGGAAAGTGCCGAATTTAAATTTGCTTTACAAATGAGCGAAAAATTCACAGAATTATTACCAATGGTAAAACGATTTAAGGAAAAAACAATGAAAGTTGACGAATTTATGAAGGAATTGGCAAATATCCAGCAAAATTTAGAAGAAGAATTGCAGAGAAATGAACATTTGTTCAATTTAATTACGGTAATTGCGCGAAATTTTGGCGGAGTTTTCGTTAAAATTGGCGATATACACCAAATTGAAATTTGTTTTGATGGAGCGCACAAAATGTTGCAAAAACTGTACGATTTGGCCATAGAACGATTAGTGAAGAAAAAAAAGGGTGCAAATGGCAATGACAAACAATTTGAATGTCGTGGCAATGACAGGAACAGTTTTAAAGCGGCAATCAGAGAGCTAACGGGCGGAAATACGGCACAGAGTGCCAAACTATTGCAGTATATGGACAAATTCGTGCCAAAAAGGGAAGCCCCGTCGCATTTGATCAATTCATTTTTTACGTTTGCGACGCGACTTGAAGCATTTTTGTACGGGAAAAGCAGCGGCGATGCCAATGGAGAAGGAGAAGCGGATCGGCAAGCAGAGGAGGCAAAAGCAACGAAAATGGCACAGCCGAGGCACAGAATTGGCGCATTTATTGCCGCGACGCAATGCCTCGGCATTTCGGCGACACAAATGGAGGAGAGGTAAAGCAAAATTGGAAGAAAAAACTTTATTACACTTGGAAATCCTGTAAAGAAATGAGCAAGCTTGAAAAAATTAGCCTGGATAAAGTAGCAAGCAAAGGCTTTTGAAAAAGGCTTGGACCTGCGCACTGGTCCATGTTGGGACCTGGATTTCCTGGACAAAAATCCAGAAAAAATCCAGGCCTGGATCCAATTCCAGACCGAAATCTACTCAAAAGTTTAAAATTAAATTTTACTGTTATAATTCTTTTTATTATTTACTTTTATAATTCTTTTTATTATTTAGTTTTTAATTAAATTACCTCATTTTCACCATTTCCACGGAAATTTTGAAATCAATGCTTTAATAAATTTGTTTTAGCATTTTTGACTCACCAATAAAAGTTGCAAAAATCAATTCAATCGAGGAAAAGCGAGCGCCGCTATTCGGAATAATAATAGAAAAGCCGAGAGCAGAAACGGAAAAGCAATGGATAAAAGCGGCGTGCAAAAGTAAGGCGACAAGAAATAAATTTTTTTTAGTATTTTTACAAAAAGATCAAATTTTATATTTGCTCGAGAAAATTTTACTAAAAATAATTTTTTCAGAAAATTTTTCGATCCTTAGGGGTCAAAAAGACCAATTTAACTGAAGGAGTGGGGGCTCTTCTAATAGAGGCTTTTTGGAAAAATGCCAAAAATGGACAAATATAGTAAATTTGGACATATCGCGAAATAATATGGAAAAATATAGAAAAAATGGATATAGAAATCCATCCGAAGCTTCAAACCATGCTAAAAATATGTTTCAGGCCTCCCATAGACCAGGAAATAAGGATTTCCATATAATTGCAACCCTAATGATCACGTTAAAATTAAAAAAAAACCTGATGAATCAATGTTCAAAAAAGGTTCAAAAATAGACATTAAAATTTTTTATTTAATTTGAATTTTTAAAAATAATAATTTTAGACAATTTCAAAATGTTGAAGCAACTGGAAGAACATAAATTTTCGATTTACGATGCAATTAAATTGATCAGAAAAATTGACCAGCAAATCGAACTCCACCATATAAAGATAGAAATCCCAGCAGAAGTCATCGCATTGGTAGAACAATTCGGCAGCGAACAAAAATATCTGATTGGATGGCACAATTACTCTAAGAATGTTTACAAAAAAATTCAAAAATGCCAAAATGCACGGTTGTTGCAAAAAATTTTGGCACGATTTATTGAAAAGTTGCGCAAAATTGGCATTGACCCGAAAGCGCAGATGGTCTCGACGGATTTGAGCATCGGCGAAACGATTCAACAAACAATTAAATTCTATTGCGAGGCTTAGTAAGAATTCAGACACATTAATAAAGCATACAAATAAAATTCGGTTTTTTTCTAATTCGATAGGCGAAAAGATGATTTTTTGACAAAAAATAATTTATAATTTTGCTACAGAGTAACCAAATTTATAATTTTTGATATCACTCGAGAGCTCTAAGTGTTCTCGATTAGCCTGAAAAAATCTAAAAAAAAATTCATTAACTTTCAAAAAAAAATTATAAGCAGACAAAAAACCAGGGATTTTTAAAACATTTTTTAAACTTATATACAGTGTTTGTAGAGAATTTTGTGCTCTTTCTGTAAGTTATATTCGGTTTCCGCGTAAAATTTTTTCCAGCCCTCTAGGAATTTTTTTCGAAAATTTTCTCGCTTCAAGCCATTTCATGGTTTTCAGATTACCATGAAGGAGTGATCTGGTCACTTTGGTACAATAGGCTTTTTTGATCAATTTCAAAAGTTAAGCTTAAATGAATTTTTTCAGATTTTTTAATGCTAAACTCAAAAAGTTATTGCATTCTGAAATAAGTGTCCTATTTTAAATGAACATCCCAATTTTGAAAAAAAATTCATAAATTTTTTTCAAGTCATCGTTTCGCTTTCTCACTTGCGCTATCTTGATATTTTCTAGTTGTTACGTATGGTAAAAATTTCAGCCCGATTGGTTCATGGAAAGTGCCAAAATCCCAAAAAATGGGGTGTCCTTAATTTGTTTTGATGGTTTTTTGAGTAACAAAATATCACCAGCCAAAGGGCTGAAAATGGCATTTCTTTTTGAGCTATTAGCATTTCTTAAATGACCCGTTTTAGCAAAGGCTCGGATATTGAAGAAGAAGTAGAAATTTCGCTGTTGCAAAGTGTTGGCTATGATTTGGTTATGAATTTTGAATTTGATCCATGGAGAGGTAAAACCGAAAAATAAACTTTTAAACAAAATACAAAAACTTCGCTAAACATATTTTAAACCCCTTTTATTATATACATATTTACAAAAGTATTGGGCAACAAAATGTTAGCCCCGAGTGGGCCGGGCCACCAGGGATGGTCTCAGGATTTTGGCTTGGGTTTTGCGGAGCGTTTTCAAAAAATTTTGGTGAACAAGGGGGGGGGGGGAGGGGTCCGGCGGTGCCATAGGCGCCACCGAGTAAAAAACGAAAAATTTGAGTGCAATTTGATAACAGGTTTTGTCCAAAAAATGACTCATTTTCATTTTGAAACAAATCTTATTAAGACAATTTAGGGTTTTAGAGTCAGGGGTGCCGATAGGGACCACCGGAAATTTTTTTGTAGCTTTTACCTCGGTTTTTGAACAGATTTTCACCAAAAAATTGACAATTTTGAGGATTTTCGGAAATTTCGCGAAATTTTTTGGGAAATTTTGGTGAGGCGTGTCTTGGAGGGTGTACCAACAAGAAAATCTAAATTTTCAATAAAAATACCATTTTCACTTAACATTTTCAAGTGCGAAGGGGTCTAGCTTCTCTCTTAGACTAATTTGATTAAATAAATACCTTACGTTGGAATTTTTTATATAATTTAAAATTAATTAAAATTTTAAACTACAAAATTTAAAAAGCATTAATTAATTGAATTCATATTAAATTAAGAAACGCGTGACAGAGCAGCAGATTTGCTACGAAATTGGACCAATTTTTTCCTAATATACCTAAACACTGAGGAAGAGGAGGAAAAAATGTACGAGACAGGCCTCTTTTTGGCAGCAAACAATGAATTGTTTGACATAATTTTGAAATTGGACAATGGGAAGGCCGTGGCCAAACCGATCAATTTGTCGGAGATGGAAAACATTGCCAATGAAGGCTTCGAAGTGATCACGGACTTGCAATACTTGGCACACACGGGAGAGACGAGAATAAGGAAAGGGCAGAGACAAAAAAGTGCCAAAGGAAAAGACATTTTGGAGAAGGAAGTCGAATGGCACAAAGAGAGGGTGGCACACTTTGTGGAGAAGGAAATGCCGGAAACGATGGAGCAAATGATCCACTTTTATGGGACAAAGTTGCACAAAGATTATGAGAAGCAAGCGGCGAAAAGCGATCAGCGAAAGGGGAATTAAACTGATGATTAGCGATATGATTTTTTGGTTTTTTTTATTGCCTATTTCCATTTTTTGCCAATTTTGGCAGTTTTAGAGCCTAAAAATCGTTTCCCTACTGATGACAAACAATGACGCGTGAAAAACGATTTCAAAACACAGAAAAATACTCGGCTATTAAATCACATTAATTAGAACAAAACTTAGACTGGGCCCAATCAATCCCACCGATTTTGAACGGTGTGAAATACAAATTAAACAAATTGAACCAATCATTTCTTAAGTTGAGAAAAAACGTGAGACTTGATGCTGATCAGATGGGACCTAGTAGGTCTTGCTATTTCTGATCAGCAGCCGAAATTGGCTTATTATCTGGAATTTCTCAGAAATCGAGACGTTATTAAACAAATGATTTGCTCAATTTTATTTGCATCGCCAAAATCGAGAGGGGATTAGTTGGCCCAGTCTGGTTTTGTTCTATCTAAAGCGATTTGGTAATAAAGTGATCAGGATTTTTCTATTTCGAGCATTTTTGTAAAGTAAAATTTTCGGGAAATTTTGGTCTTTCTCTTTGCATAAAGTTGGCTCCTTTACTTTTGATCATTGCTGTAAAATTTCCTTATCCATAAATCTGTTTTTAATGCAAATCTTTTAATAACTTTTAAAATTTCCGCAAAATCCAAAAAATGTGAATTATTAGTGCAAATGTACCAAATCGTACAGTGCCCCGGTGCCGCATATTGGCACATAAATTTTTGAAAAGCACTAAAGTTTCTTATCTGATCGCTTAGCAAAATACTATTTGCATCATTTTATATGAAAAAGATGTCCATCCCACAGAAAAATTTCTAATTTTTGGCATTCTGTCTAATTTGATTGCTTCGCGCCCGTTTCTAATTTTTTGTAAGAGCCCAGTTAAAACCTGGCGGTTATGTCTCCTGCTCGGCCTCTGTCCGGGTCCCCGATTTTCTGGTTTGATCAAACACCATAAACTTTTGTTTTCATGATTCTTTTGGTGCAACCTTTTACCGTTTATTGTCGGAACGAACTTTTTTGCACATTTTATTTTTGATTTACAGTATGTTTTATTTTTTAGAATTTAAAGTATTCCAATTAAAGAATGTTTTCCTTTCTCCAAACTTATATTTCATGCAAAAAATCGTTTTGTTCAAAATACTGTGTACAAACGGCTCCCGGACATTTGGACAGTGGACATTAGGACAGTGAATGCAAATTTAAAAAATAAAATACGAAAACATACAGTCATGGTCATACTTCTATTTTTTAGACACCGAAACTGAAGTGCCCATATCTCAGCGATTATAAATCGAAGAGATTTTCGATCTTTTACATATTGTAGAGAATTTTATGCTCTTTCTGCTTGCTAACTCATTTTTTCCCAAAAAATTTCCCAACTGATTAGATTTTGTCATCTATTAGCATTTTTGTAAGTAAAAATTTTCGGGAAATTTTGCTCTTTCTCTTTGCATAAAGTTTGCTCCTTTTCTTTTGACAATTGTTGTAAAAAGTCCTTAACCATAATGTATTTTTTAATTATAAATCTTAAATAATTTTTAAAAATTTCCGCAAAAATCCCAAAAATGGAAT
This sequence comes from Heterodera glycines, assembly GCA_004148225.2. Lineage (NCBI taxonomy): Eukaryota > Metazoa > Nematoda > Chromadorea > Rhabditida > Heteroderidae > Heterodera > Heterodera glycines. The sequence continues at coordinate 8,937,181 of CP049713.1, read as the reverse complement.
TATTAGTGCAAATGTACCAAATCGTACAGTGCCACGGTGGTCCATATCGGCACAGAAATTTTTGAAATAGCACTAAAAATTTATGTCTGATAGCTAAACAAAAAATGTAACTTGGCATCATTTTGTAAAAAATTTATTTTATAATTTAAAATCGATTATCCTTGTTCTGCGTACTTGCTTCCAAGATGTCCTTGGGAATCAGAATTTTACCTATGAATGAAAAAAATATCCATTCCACCGAAAAATTTCTAATTTTTGGCATTTTATCTAATTTGGTTGCTTCGAGCCCGTTTTCTTAGCCTGTTTAAAACAGGGGGGTTAGGTCTTCTGTTCGGGTCCCCAATTTTCGGGTTTAAATCAATTGACCAACCGTCCACACCAGGGGTGTGACTTGTCTCAGAAAAGACGAGAGCGAGAGTTTGGCGAGAGGCGAGAGTCCCCAAAAAGACGAGAGCGAGAGTTTGGCGAGAGGCGAGAGTCCCCAAAAACACGAGAGTTGGCGAGAGGCGAGAGGACGAGAGGCGAGAGTTTTTCAATTTTTCTGTAGCCTTATTTTTAATTTAAAAAACTTCAAAATCGTATATTAAATTAGGGGTACGGGCCTGGGTATTTGGGCAAATACCGGGTCAGGGTATTGCCGGGTACAGAAAGCCGGGTCAGAGTCCTAGTTTTTAAACCGAGTCCAAGTCATGAAAAATCCAAACAAAAATCTTTAAAATTTTTTCATGAAAATTAAAAAATATTTTCATGAAATATATTTATTTTAGAAACAAACTTTATTATTTGTCCATTTTTTCCACCTTTTTTTTTGCGGTGCGTTTTTTAAAACTTCGGGGACAGTTGGGGTCGGGCGGTGCCGGTAGGCGCCGCCGAAAAAATTTTGAAAATTGTCTTCGGATTTGTTAACAGATTTTATTCAAAAAATGACCAAAACTTGTTTTTTAAATTTTTTGTTTTTAAGTCGCTTTTTTTGTGGCGCTGTTTTTCCAAAAAAAAATTTTTTGGAACATTGGGTGCGGGGTCCGGCGGTGCCGAATCGGCACCGCCGATAGGCGCCGCCGGAAAAATTCTAAAATTTTGAGTGTAATATATTAACAGAACATGTCAAAAAATGATCAAAGTTTTGGTTAAATTTGCAGTTTTAGGCTGTTTAAAAAAAGAAAAAATAATAATTTTTAAATTGAAATATTTTTTATTAATTAAAATTTCAATTGAAAATAATTTAAAGAAATTATTAAAAAAATTCTGTACCGTTGGGGAATTGAACCCAAGAGAAAAATAATGAAAGGCAGAAGGTTTAGCCAGCAGACCATATTTGAATTGGAGCTATCCAAAAATAGAGAAAACATTAAGGAAGGAAAGAAAGAGATTTAAGATTTTTTTTTCGCGTAAATTTGAAAATTTTTCTGGCTGCTCAAAAGTTCAATCTTTAGGGGTGTATTTTCAACTCTCGCCTCTCGTCCCAAAAAACGAGAGGCGAGAGACGAGAGGCGAGAGTACCAAAAATGGCGAGAGTTGGCGAGAGGCGAGAGACGAGAGGCGAGAGTTGTCCCACCCCTGGTCCACACTCTACCCCAAATGTGACATCGATGTGCTAATGAACGAACTATTTAGGCTTATTCCTGACGAATTTCATAAATTTTTTTCGATTTCATTTGTGCAACTTTTTACCGACTATTGTCGGATAAAGTACTTACAATTATATTTTGCATTCTCTGCCGGCGGCGGTGTCTGCAAGCGATGAGCATCAACCACAACCGGCGGGCGGCGCTTTATTAGATTTACTTTTCAACGAATAAAGCAATAGCAAAAGCATCGATTGTATATAACAATAAAAAAATGCCAATATAATCTTTTTAATAAAATCTTCTTTAACCAACCGCCGCCCGCCGTCTACCCTATAATATGACATCGGTGTGCTAATTAACTACCAATTAGCGAAATTCATAATTTTTGTTCAATTATCCTTTTTGTGCAACCTTTTACCGTTGTTTATTGTCGGATAGAACATTCTTTGCCAATTAGCTGGGTCGTTTTTTTGCCAATTCCATCGGACTTTTCATTTTCAGCCTGCGGCCGTGTCCGCATGCTTTGAGTGAACACAAATCGCCGGCGGCTGTTGTCCTACAATTTTTTTCCGTAAGATTGGCCAACGAAGACAAAATATTCTCATTTTCTGTGGACTAAGATGTTTATCTTTTCTTTGAGAATTTATATTAAAACAAAAATGTGAGCAAAAAGGCACATAGATCTTCAACAGCAAACCATTTTTTTCTCATTTTTATGCGCCGCCCATTGCTGGCACGAAACAGAGCTGATCATCATCAGATTATCACACCACAAAACATAAAATGTTGCGGAAAGAAACTTTTTCAATTTATTTTATTGTTGGCTTTTCTGTTATCCAAATAAATAATGGATTTAACACTAATAAATCCGTCGTCCTTCGCCTTTATCCTTTATCTCATTGTTCTTTCTTTTAAGACATTTTGCGAAACACCTTCAAAGCCCAAAGAAAGCCGTCAATGAACCAGCAAGTAAGTTAATCAAATATATGAAATAAAAGTTGATTAATTTGAATTTTTCTTATCATTTGGGCGGGTTCGCAAAAAAGGTGCGATAAAATATTACCATATGATAAAATAAATAAGCAAAATTTGAGTCCATTCGCGTTAATTATTATTTTTGGCAGTAATAAAAGATGAATGAGAATAAAAAGTGCCGTTTTCTTCCAGCTGAGCTTGTCCATGCGTTGGTTTCGGCATTGCCGTTAAACCAACGCTGGGCAACCGTGCGGGTTTCATTGTTATTTGACCGTTTTATTCTGTCAATACAACATGAATGGCTTAAACAATTTTTTTCTTCGGTAGAAAATTAATTAAAAATATTTTTTATTTATGTATTTTAATTGTGTTTAATTAATTAAGGTGCATGCTTTTCGTGCGGCCAAAGATGCCCTTTTAGTGCGCGTGGAAAACAGTGCAGGAGCTGATCTTCGTGTTCTGTTCCAAGGTGGGAAATACATACATAAAAAATTATAATTATTGAAAGAATTCAGACATTTTAAAAATAGAGAAATCCAAATTTTAGGAATTTCTGCGCAGTTCAACATCCCAAACGACATTGGCATTGTTGAGTGGCTTGAGGAGAATGATCCCACCAATTACGGCATCGTGGAATTTCGTGCTCAAATGCACGCGCTTCATTTGGAACTTATCGGGACCGGAAACAACGAACTGCTCGGGGCGGCCACGGCTTGTATGTTTTTGGGCAATTAATTAACATAACATGGGCCGAGGGGTCGTGATAGGCAAATTCTTTTGTGGAAAATGCGTCAGTGATCGATCCTATTTGTTTAAAAACGAAATACGTTAATGTGATATTTTTGTAGCCTTAAGCATGGATTTATAATGAACCAAAATTACCCTTATAGTATATGATATTTTCAGGAATTTTACAGTATTTCAATCCAAGCATGTTTCCATCCTACAAATTATTTTTTAAACATTCATACAACCTTTTAAATTCTTATAAAAAAGGACTGACACATTTTCCACTTACTTACGTATTTTACGTGAGTTCCGTCCGTGGGTATGTAAAAATTCAGAGGTCCTCTGATTCCGTTTTCGATCATTTTTTGACTTTTTTAGTCCAGTTTCTAGTGCATATTTAGTGCAACGATTTCCGAGTATCTCTTATTGTTACTTAGCCAATTGACTCTGGTCTCAATTAATAGTACTTACTGAATTAAATTTTTAGATTTGGTCTTCATTAAAACCTTGGTTTCCCGCAACTACGTCTGATGCGATGATGAAAAATTCATTTTAGTAATTCAACACATATTTTTAAACAATTATTTAGCATTTACTTTGCCATTGCTAATTGTTATTGCATGAATCGAATTTTATTTAAAACGGATTTTAAAAAATTCGAATTCAATTTGTAATTTATTTTGAAAAGAATTCATGCAATAACAATAAACCCTTAACAATGCATACACAAATTCGATCATAATCACTATTTTTGTTAATGTTACTTTTAAGTATTGTTGTGTTTTCAATTCTAAAACAAAATAAATCTATTCTTTCCTCAAATCGGCTAAAATTTTTTGAATATTGCTTGGAAAATTTTTTCCAATTGTTTACCAAGCCCTTCCCATTTTCGATTTTGAAATGAAATTATCTTCGAAAATTGACCATCTCAAGCTTTTTGGTGTGATTTGGTGACAAAAAAAATTATCAAGCAGTTGTATTCAAATTTCGAAAAAACTTTTGCTCATTTAAAAATGAAAAAATACTTGATTTATTTTATGGAAGCATTTTTTAATTCTATTTCCCAGTTCGTATTAAACGACTTCGAGTTAAATTCCTCGGGTTCATTTTAAGCCCTGGTCCATATTCAATGAAAATTTACAATTATCCTCCATATTCTTCATCGATTTATTAACAGAAAAAAAACTATTAAAAATGCACATTTTGTCATTTTAATAAATTCGTATAATGTCAAAACAATTAATTCACTATTTAATTGATTCCAAGATTCGCAAGATAAAAGTTAATCGATGAGATGATCAATTTTCTGCAGATAAATTATCAGACGGAGGGCCAGCAAATCGGGCAGCTAAAAAAATAAAATTTAAACCTGAAAAATATAAACATTTAAATACTTCTTGACAAATTTTCTATTCCATGCACAGGAAACAATGAATTGTGATCTAAAAAAATAAATTAAATTGGTTTTATTCAATTAAATTTATTTTTTACTTTTTAAGTTTCCGTAAGAAATTTAATTTTTAGAAAAATCTATTTATGTTAATATTAATTTTTTAACAAATTCATTAAGTAGTTTAAATTGAAATTACCATTTTGTTTAGACAAATTAAAATTGCTTTCGCGCACAAAACGGCTGATCATTGAAATGTCCAAATTGTCAAAATCAATTGCTGGCATTCCGTCAAGCAGGTCACGCTTTGCTCGGACTCTGTTCATACGGCAAAACTAAAATATATTAATAAAATTATTTAAATAATTATTTTCTAAAAATGAGAAAATCCATTCAAAATTATTTTTAATTCCATTTTTTCAAAATCTGATCAGTCTGAGCCCATTCTGCCCAAAGTTCCGCTATAACAAATTCAATATTTATTTCTGATGTGTGATTATAAAAGTTGAAATTTAAAATACCAAATATATTTCAAGTATGAGGAATTAAAAATTTTAAATACTAAATATAAATTTCAAAAATATAAAAAATCATACACATAATCATGGGTGAAGGGGAATTCCCCCACCTTCCAGAGCAGGAAATAAAATTTTCCTACAGGAAATAAAATTATTTTTTTGATGTCGTTTTTAGGTAATCCTCTTAATAAATCTCATTAAATTTGCAAAGTTCTCCCGGCGGAATGCTAATGAACGATTAGTTTTAATTAAATTTTCTTGAAACTAAGCGCCAATAACCCCTCAAAATTTGACACTTTTGACGAAAACTATTCATTATTTTGAGCCAAGAGACATTTGAAATCGGAATTTTTAATTAAAATATTTATTATTTTTTAAAACAGGCCTGTCTAAGCTCCCAGAAGCTAACGCAAGTGCCGCAAGTCCATCGGCAATTTTCCAACATCCACGCATTTCGCCCACATTCACCTTGCTGGGCCCACAAACGGCACCGCTGGTGATAATCGGAACAGCCTAAAAAATAATAAAAAATATAGTTAATTTAAATAAATTATGAATTAATTCGGATGGCCCGGACGGAAATAAAAATGTTTAATGTTCTATGCCAAAATAAAAATTTTAAATTTCGGCCACTCTCAATGAAATCAAAATCCAATATTTTAAATAAAAACCTTAATGAGAATAAACTGGTAACTCGAAAACCCTAGGACAATCTCTCAAATTAAAAAATTAATTGTTTCCTTTTATTGACAGTTTGCCAAAAAATTACCGCCAAAATCGTAGTCTTGCGGAATACATCGACCACAGCTGACTTTGCAAAAACAGCCCATCCATGTCGGATTTCGATGGCATTCGCCGGCCAAGCCCCAAAGCTACAGAAAACAAAAATTCAACTCTTAATTTTATTGGCATTTCGTTGTAATAAATATTTTAGTTTTTTATTTTTTGCATGAAATTCCTACTGTATTTTTTGGTTCCTATCATTTCGTCAATGATAAGCAGCGATTCCTTTTTTATGTAAGAAAAATCGCGAAATATGTAAATAAAATATGTATAAATAATGCTAAAATATGTATGAAATATGTACAAAAACTCCCAAATATGTACGAAAATATGTAAATAAAAATTTTTTTAACGGTTACTTTTTTTGGAAAAATTCTTCGTAAAGGGTGAAATAGGCATAAAATGCAATAAAAATGACCCAAATAGGCCTAGAATCACATTTTAGTACTTTAAAAATTAATTTTAGGTATCTGTTTTTGAAAAAATTGATTTTTTAGAAGTATATTTCTCAAAAAAAAATCTAAATTTCACAAGAAATTTCAATAAATTCTCAAAATATGAAAAAAAATGAAAATATGTACGAAAAATTGCTAAATTTTGGATTTTTTGGGGCATTTAATAAAAATTTCCTTAAAAAATCCTCAAAAATTGCAAAATATGTACGAAAAAATGGCGAAAAGTCCAAAATATGTATAAAAATATGTACATATGTAATATGTAGAAAAATACCAAAATATGTAAATAAAAGTCCCGATTTTTGTTCGCAAACACAAAAAAGAAAGTGTTTTTCCTACTAATTCGGCTATGGAGAATCTAGGAAAAACATATGTATTTACATAAAAAAGGAATCCCTGCTGATGAGACATAATTTTTAAAAAGTATTGACTAATTTCAATAAATTATCCTATGAAAATTTGATGCAAATTGTTGTCTTGATCAACAGAGAGAGAGATTTACGATTAAAACCATTCCCTCTAATGCCATTTGCAGGCGCTTTTTGATACTCAACAACGAGATATTAATACTTTAAGCATCCTTTTAACACAATTTTTGATGTGATCCCTAAAGCTCTGTTGAAGATGAATCAAATTGGTCTTTTATAAAAATAAAACGGAAACTTAAGTGCGCAATTTACGAGAAAGCAAATGCCAATTATATAAAAATTATAAAACAAAAAATTTTTCAATATTTAACTAATATTTTTTTAAAAATGATCGGCCACCCTTTTTTTTACCTGGCAACAAATATTTTCATTGTGGCAACTTGGCGAAGTGCATCTGTTCTTTGGTGGTGCCAAAGTAATGCGATCTTAATTTAATTTAATTTAGAAAGATTTTATTTGAAGGCATTTTCAATCATTTTTAGCCTATTTTTAATTTAATAATGCCTGTTTTTTTCTTATTATGACATTTTATTTTATCTATTTATAAAAAATTAGTATATTTATTTATTTACAGCTATTAATTCTATCATATTTTAATGCCTTTCTATTTTATGGAATTTAAATAAATTTATTATGTTATTCATTTACATTTATTTATTTTTTTATTATATTTTTTATGCTTTTCTATTTAATGGAATTGAAATATTTAAAAAAATATTTTTAATTCTATGATTATATTTAAGTATATTAATTTTTTTGGCATTATGTTTCTTTTTTGAGATTTTGAATTTACCCTGATTTTGCTGACTGTCGCGCCCTCCGCTGCACACCTGTTGACGTGAAACGCGGCATTTTCCACATGATTGACGACAATTTTCTGCCTTTAAAATTTAAATAGACAATTAAAATTTTTTGTAAATTTAATAAACAATTATAATTATTTGCTTAAATATTTACCATCCAAAATTTGTTCTGTTGGCATTGCCCTTGGCTGGTCCAACTTTGGCAATTCGGATGACGATCATCACATTCTTACAAAAATGAAAGATATTAATTAATTAAGCAGCAGCAGCACAATAATTAGCGATTTATTGGGTAAAGTATTAAGAAAAAACCAAACCCTTAATTATCATACATAAATTAAACAGTAAAAAATTACCTTGGTAAAGATCATAGTCAGGTTGACACTGAATTAAGCAACTTAGGTATTTGAAATAAAAGCGTAAGGAAATTTAAATATTATTTAATTTTATAAAATTATATTTTGCAATTCTAATTTTTATAATTAATTTTTTAAATTAAATATTTGAATTTCGATTTTTACTTGCTGACAGCTGGCCTTACACCAGGAATTCATGAAGCCCGGATTGCGTTGACATTCACCCTTTTGTGACCATACAGAACAGCATTCGTGCTCATTGTAACAGGACTAAATTTTATAAAATTTAATATTTTAAATACTAATTATTAAAAAATAGTAAAATGACCCACTTGTACTGGCCGAATTGGATTTGGTGTTGTCACATCCGTCGGTGGCATTGGCCATGGCGTGCTTGACTGAAATAAATAATAATAAAAATGAAATGAATAAATATTTAATGAAATATTTTACAGTGTCAGTCGTCTGAACACATCGATTATTTTGGCAGATGCCATTATGACAAACATCTTCACCTGAAAATTATCATTAATATGTTTTGAATTTTAAATGCCTATTAACAACGACATAATAATTATAATATCGATAACTATGGGTATAATTAATTCAATAAATATTCATCGTATTATTTGGGAAAGACTTTTAATTACTAAAATATATTTATTCATTAATTGGACGAGATTACTAAATTCTAATGAGTTTGCCAAACTTCTTGAAAGATCTGATCTTAATTTGTTGATTTCTTTGCCACCCCAGCTCCAAAAGTGACCAATTGTTAGTTTTATTTGATATTGTTTCATTATTTCTTATTTTTCGGCGTCACGCTTATGCGTATAAATGAAATGAAAAAATGAAAATTTGTAAGAATGGCTCAGAATGTTCATAATTAATTAGGTAATTGTATATTTTCTTGCAAAATTTCAAATCCTACAAAGTTAAATTACCTGAAAATTTAGTCATTAAAAAGGTATAATGAATTAATTAATTCGTAAATAAGCAAATTAATCAAATTATTATTGACAACCGTTAACAAATCCTGTGCAATTTCCACCAGGCCGAACTTTGGCCGCACAATGGGGTTGCTGGCCATGAGAGCGGTCACAAAACAAATATCTAATCAAAATATGGATATATTTTTTAATTTACGGATTTTCGAAATTTTTTTTTTATAGTTATTTTTAGGGATTTAAAAAAATAATATTTTTAGTGACTTTGATCCACAATTAGGGCCCATCTGACAGCTCGGCCGTGGCGCATATTCATACATGTTGTCCGTGTATTTGTTGTTCAGGCCGTCACGATTTTGCCACGGCTTAAGAAATTTTCAAATTTTAAAAATATTTAGGTAAATTTGGGTAATTTTTCGTACATTTGGGCCTAATTACCTGAAATGGTCGCATCGGTGCTGAGCCAAAATGTTGAGGGCTCGAGCATTGCTTAAAGGCAAAGAAAAATGTGAAAAAGATGAAAATGTTTATTAATTTCTTTTTAAATGGAAAAACCAATGATGAGAAATAATTAAAATTAGAAAAATTTTTAACAAGTAATATTTTAAAATCTATAATAAATAATTATCCAAATTTATTTAAAAAAATTCTATTTTAATATAAAAATATTAATAACAATACAAAAAGAAAAAATATTATGATAGAGGTTAAATGGAATAATATTAATAAAAAAAATTTAAATTTTTTTTTCATTTAATTAAATGATATTTAATTTAAATTATTTTTAATAAAATAAATAATTTTACCGAATTGTCCATTGGGTAGTCCCTTTCTCGACTTTCGCGCGTTTGTCTGGATTGACGCCACATCTCCCAGATCTGAAAAAAAGAGAGTGCCTCCAATTTTAATGGACCAAAAATTTTAGAAAACTTAATTCCTTCAAAATTTAAAAAATTTATTAAATAAATTTTTCCCATTTTTTTACATAATCAACGAATGAATGGAGATTGAAAAATATTGGGTCATTTGCGGCCCGTGTCTGCTCCGACATGTCCCCGTCCGCTTCATCGGTGCCGTTCGGCAACTGCGTGGCGCCGCCGACAAACAGATGCACGTTGCCATGGGTGACCTAAAAATGGAAAAATTTGATTTAAAAAATAAATATTTTAAATAAATATGAAAATTTTTATGTAAAAAATGCCAATTTGTACACCTCCATCCAGCGGAATTCGATTCTGATTGGGCAAACCTGAAAAATTTGTGAGGTTAAAAAAAGAGGCGCCAACCCGAAAGAGTCTATGAAGAAATTCTGTACCGATTGGGAAAATGACATCCTCTTTTAAATGTCGTTCTTTTTAAAATCCGGTTTATAATAAATTCTGGCACTAATATGTGCCGAAACGAAATGTGTCAACTGAGATTTTGATTTGGGTAATTTTAAAAGTTAAAATCGTTTGGTTTATGAGCAAAATATATCAATTTAACTTTTGTCCATAAAAATAAAATTAAATTTTAACCGGAAATAAAAATTTATAAAACTGGAAAAATTCTATTTGTTTTCATAAAAAAATTTTCTTTTATTGTTTTAAAAAGTAGCCAAAGAATGTAATTTTATTCGCTAACGCCAATTTATGCGTTTTACATTCAAATCCATTTCAAAATTTCAATTAAAGTAATCAAGTAATTACGCCAGGTTGCGGAGCAGAGAAGGCCAAAATTTGATCAATTTGCTGTTGGCTAAGGAACCAATTAATTCTAAAATTAAATTTTTAAATTTTTATTATTGTTAATTTTTAGGCTTTTTCCGACTCGTCTTCGGTGAATCCTTTTCCATCTCTTCCGACCCCTCGGCGAATGTTTGGGTTCCCCTAATAAACAACCAATTAGTTAATTACCCAATTAAAAATACAAATTATTTTAATTACTTCAATTGTTCGCCAATTAGCAAAGTCGCCGTATACCAAATTTCCTTGCTCATCAGTTCTGCCCATAAACTAAATTCAAAAATGGGCTTTTTTAAAACATACAGATTCAAGGGGTGTCTCAGACCACTTTTTTTGTGGCGCGTTTTTTCAAAATTTTTTTTTAGGAAAAATGGTGCCGATAGGCGCCGTCGAGGAAAATTTTGAATTTTAAGATTTTCACTAATTACAAATCGCTTCAGGTTTCGGGTTCCCTGAAATGTGATAAATCTTAATTAATTAATTAAAAAGTGGTGCTCGGTCGTTTCGTAAAAGTGCCAATTTTCTTCAGATTTTTCTTGAGGAGGGAGGGGGGGGGATGCCTCATGATCAGGGGCTGCACGCAATTACGGATTACGGATTGCGGATTACGGAAATTACGGGGTTTTGGGAGTTACGGATTACGGGTTACGGATTTTTGGGATTTTTCCGTAATTTTGATCCGTAATTTGACTTTTGGATTATTTTTTCGAGACGATTTCTTGTACGATTATTTTTATAAAAAACAAATTTTTCTATTTTTTATTTAAAGGGCTACCCGTATTTCGATTTATTTAAGAATTAAAATAGATTTATAATTTTTTATTTGTTGTTGTTAAGGCTATTTGGGTAGTTCGCCTAGAAAATAGAGGCATCACTTTATTGTCACACCTATTTTTCACGCATTTTATGAAAATTCATAAAACCTTAGCCAGGTGAGGGGAGGAATTCCCCCCCTCCCCCGCCCGAAATGAAAAATTAAAAATTTTTACAGGAAAAATTGGGACTTTTAAATTTTTTTGTCGATTTTTCTTAATAAAATCATTAAAATTTAAAAAAAAAATTTGCCCGGCGGCACCTATCGGCACCGCCGGACCACGATTTACTCGATTTTACCTTATTTTTTAAATTTTGACTACAAAATGGCAAAAATTAGTCTTTTTTGGCTAAAAATGGTTACAATTCCTGTTTTTGCTGTCCAGCGCTGAACTTTTTTAAATAACACTAAATAAATTTTACCAAAAAAAATTCTTCGGATTCCCCCCCCCCCCTCCGTAATTTTTTTCTGGCTATTAAAATGTTGAAATAATTATATACATATACATAAATCCGATTATAATGATCAGACTTTCAAAAAATTTTCAAAAATCAACCCATAAATTCAAAAAGAATGATTTAATCAGACACAAAATTATAAATTATTTGTAAAATTTAAATAAAAAATGAAGAAACTCCATCAAGAAAATCAGTTTTTTGATTTTTATTATTTCACTATTTAAAAATTTTTTTCTAAAATTCTGACAAAAATTGATTTTTAAAAATTACGGATTACGGATTGCGGATTACGGGAAATTACGGGGTTTTTGGACCCCCGTAATTACGGATTTCCGTAACTGAGAAAATCGCCGTAATTACGGATTACGGATTTCCGTAATTGCAAATCCAGTTGCGTGCAGCACTGCTCATGATACACCTCTTGTAAAACCCACTTTTTACATGCAAAAATTTTAAAAATTTGTTCTCGAAAAATTTAATAAAATTTTTTGTGGCATGCCTAAATGAGTATTCAAGTGCCTAGAAGTCTTTAGAAGGCAAAATATTTTATTTGTTTAATTAATAATATTAAAATTTAAATGAATTATTTAAGTATATATTTTTTTAATAATTCATTAAAAATTCAAATTCACCTCTTCTGTGAACAGATGGGAATCAGCTGGAGTTGGCAGTTGCGCTTCAAGTGTTGAGTCCCAATAAGGAATTGCCACATTTGGGTCCACTTGGCGGAGCGCAATTTCCATTCTAATTGATCAGGATTTTGATAAATTAACGATAATTTGCAGAACAACACAGATCAGTTGCTGATTCCAAGGACATTAGTGGGGAAAAAGGACATTTGATAAAATTTAAAAGGCCTAAAAAAATTGGAAATGAAAATTTGTTACATGCTTAAAATATGCCACGGTTTTCAAGGACGCTTTTGAATCAAAGACATTCATTAAATTTTAAACTATTAAAAAATTGAGGTTTTGCTAAAATCATTCAAAAAAGGAAACTTATTCTATGCTTAAAATGTCAAGAATTCAAGGACGCCCTTGAATGAAGGACATTTGCTTTTCCCGTAGCATGGGGTGAGGTTCTGATCTGGGTTTTCTTATCATAAAAGTGCCTGATCCCACCTTTTCACATATTCTCGGTGCCATGGCAAAAAGGCGGGGCCCGAGTGGGCACCGCCCACAATTGTCGGACTTGAATGGATCCTGGCAAGGTCATCGTATTTGCCACTTTGCTTAATTGCTTTCAATGCGGTGTGCTAAAATAAATTATAAAAAATGTATAATTTTTCCGCTCTTTTTTAATTTTTTAATGCAAATTTATACTAAGTACGTCCCTTATTATACAACAAAAAATATTAATAAAAAATAGTATAAAATTGAAATGTTAGGAATATTTTTAAATATAAATTTATTTATTTATTTTCCTATAAACATTTTAACAATTTATTTTTTTATTCATATAAATTAAAAAAATATATTTCAAAATTAATTTAAAGAAAAAAAATACTTTTTGGAATATTAAAAATTGAATTTTATTACAAATTATTAATATTAATAAACAATTGCTGTTTAATCTTTGTTAAATGATAGTAAAAGCAAAAAAATAACTTACGTATCGTATGCGTTCTTGGTCACTGAGCATACGGTATTCCTTGCGCAACGCTTTGCGCAACGGTTGCCCATTTGGCATTTGGCAATTATTCGATCCCTCTTGGCCATTTCCTAAATTGTTTTAAAACCAATTAAACTACTAATTAATGAATTAATCGACGGTCATTGGACCTCCTAAATAGCGGCACAAACAGCCCAAGTCCATGCATTGGTACGGCGTCGAGGCAATTGGCGCCAAATCTCCGGCCAAAATTTCGGCTAAATTTGCATACATTAATTTAACTTAAAATATTTGAAAATCTGACGCATTGGAAGCCCGGGAATTGATGGCATCTTTGGTATTGCTGTTTCCACAGGAGGCGCAGCCTTAAAATATTTAAAAATTTCAGATTTTTTTGAAATTTTGAAAAATTTCACGGACATGACGGCTGGCCATGGCTGAACGTAACAGTCAATTACGAAAACCCGTAATCCATAATTACGACAATTTTTTAAACTACGGGAATCCATAATCCATAATTATTGGGGTCAAAAACTCCGTAATCCGTAATTAAAGAGATCCAAAAACCTACGCATTTTCCATAATACTATAATTACGTCCAGCACTGCTGCTGACAAAAGTTATGTGTCATCATTTTATTATGAAAAGATGGTGGCTGACGAACATTTTTTGTCTTTTTCTTTTTATTATGAAAATATGCCAAAAGAAATCAAAAAAGCAAATTAGGCACGGTTTTTTTTACAGACAATTTGCAACTGAAAAGTCGGAGGCCTAATTACCGGCTTAATTATTCCTTATTAAAATGCAAATTTCCCCCATTACCCTGGCGTTTTTGTCCCATCTGAACAACTTTTCGCACACGAAATGTTGTGATCGGGTTGGCGCCTCAGCACACGGGTCAACATTTGAAGCAATTCCTTTCAATTAATGAATAATTAAGTAATAATTAATTATTAACTAATTACCCTTGGCCGGAGGAGCTGGCCCAGCAGGGAGCTGAATGTCCGCGTCGCCGCCGGCACCTGCTGCCCCCGACGGCATTTGTGGTGATGGTATTGGGGAGCTTTGCGGGACCTGCTGTTGACTAAATCCACCTAAATTAATGATTTAAAAAAAATAATTTTCCAATTTTCAGAGTCTAACCTTACCGAGGCTCTTTGATTGAGAAATTTTTTTTCATAAATATGTGTAAACGCACAAAAAATCTACTTTTTAAATTTTGGATAAATTGAAATTTGACAACGCAAAATTCACAAGAAATTTGGAAAAATTTAGGTCCAAATTTTCATTTGAAATGGTTCAATTTTAAACATTTTTAGTTATTTGTCTCATTTTTCGTCAAAATCAAACGAGGGCCTAATGGATTTTTTTGGATTTTTTAAATTTCTTGTTTCACCATTATTTGTGTTCGACATTCGTGGCGGCGGAGCAGCGGAAGGCGGAATCGGAGGTGGGCCTCCTCCATCTATTAATAAAATATTTATTATTGTCATCAAATCTTGAGAGATTTAAATTTTTAATAAAAAAAAATTAAAAATTATTCACTGCGATTTTTTGGGTATTAAATTTAAATAAATTTAAACAGAGAGAATTTTTAATTAAAACCCAAGCAAAAATTACATACCGTATTTGCTCTAATTATCCCCCAATCTGCATTAATCCCCCAATCTCCAATTATCCCCCAGTCTAGGAGGGTTTGAAGAATAATCCATCTATCTTAATCCTCCAATCTCCAGTTATCCCCGAGTCTACGAGGAGGTTGAAAAATAACCCCCCCCCCATGGGGGATAATTAGAGCAAATACGGTATCAACTTAGGCTAAAAATTTATGAACATTTTTTTTTCATTTAAAATTATTATGATTTTTTAAAATAAAATGATTTCTTTCCACAATTACCATTAGTGTTTCCATCCATTTTCATGCCCCCGGGCGCGTTTGCCGAAGCGACACCGCCGCCTGGCGGCGCAAGGTCAGCCGCGAGAAGGCCGTCTGGAATTTAAATAATTTAAATTTTGAAAATTTAAATTGGGCCGACCAACCGTTAGGTATTATTGGGTTCAGCGTGATCGCTTCTTGGGTTGATGGTGCCACCTTAATATTTGTTTAAATTTTAAATTTTTTGAATTTTAACCGGGCTCCAGATAATTTTTGAGGTCAGAATTTCAAAAAAAAAATTCTTAGAGGCCCTAAATTCCGAAAACCGTAAATTTTTTGTGGGCCTCCGTTGCCCGTCATACCCTCGCATTTTTGTCCCACCGGTACAGCTGGTTGCAATAAATTCGCAATGCTTTTGTCGGTGCTTTCTTGCACGGATGCTCTTCCAATGCTCAAATAAAAAATGCATTTAAATTTTTAAAAAATCAAAACAAAAAAACCTTGTGGCGAAGCGTTTGGCCCACTTTTCGCACCGTTATTTTGAGTGTTATCAAAAAAGTGGCCGGGACCATCTTTCAAAAAATTGTAATTAATTTAATAAAATATTCTTTTAAAATTATAGAAAAAAATCTGGGCCCAGGACAAAAATTTTTGAATTCGACAGATAAATGATTTAATCTGACACAAAACCCACAATTTTCCGAATATCGAATTAAAAAAAAACCCAGATCAATGTGTTGTTGTGTGACGCCTATAAAAATCCCAACTTTATGTAATTTTATGGGAAAATTTTTTGGTTTTTTTTGTCACCAAAAAAAATTATTTCGAATTTGGGTTTGAATGTGTTATTTTGTTTCGAGTTAATGAATGATTGTTGATTAATTGATATTTTACGCATACCCAGCTAAGGGCCTTATCATTAGCTACAATATTTTTTTACCTGATTGAAAGTCGGATTGACTTTGATCATTAACAGCACCAGTTCCTTTTGATGCACCATCATCTTTTGTAAAAATATTATTAAATTAAATTATTTTAATTATATTAAATATTTTTAATTTATAATTTTAAATGCACCATTGTTTGAGGCAACTAGGCCTGGTGGAGTTGCAATTACACCTTTGAAATAAATTATGGAAGTACACAAAAGCAGTTTTAAAAAGCAATGGGAAACACCCATTTTGAAAAATTATTTAAAATAATTTAGCTGAATTAAAATATATTTTAATCACTTTTTATTTAAAAAATGTTTATAAATTTATTGAAATTAGATTTCAGTCCAAAAAACTTTTAATAAATCTCATTTTAAAGCTGAAATTCTAGTTTTAAAAGCAATTTTGTTAGTAATTAATTACATTATCAAATATTGAAAAATAATCGCTTTTATATCGAAAGATTTAAAATAATTTTTTGTCCATTAAATTAAATCAATTCGTCAAATTGGTCGCCTTTTATTAAAATGACAATTCAATTTGACCAAAATTGCCCTCCAATGTTGAAGAGAATGTGCTTTAATGGAGTTGAACAGGTTCGCGCACTTCTCGCTCGACCAATTTGCGCAAATGGAAATAAAAAAATAATTAATTAGTGAAATTAATTAATTACTGACTCAAAAATTAAACCAAATATTTCATTCGAAGCGAGCGAGAGAAATTAAATAAAAAAAACAATTTGACCAATGATTAATCGTTCGCCCGAATTTAGCGAATTCTTCTAACCGAAGTTGATTTTGTGTATTACAAATATTTATTTAGACAAACGAATAATTGTTTTTCTGTGTTTTAATTAAATGAATTTAACTAAATGATTTTAATTTTTTAAATGATTTTTTCAATTTAAATTAAAAAACCTTCAAAAATATTAATTAATTCTCACCACTTTTAATTGCCCCATTTTAACAAATAATATTTCCAAAAAGGACAGCTAATTACTGTTCAAGGGCATAAATGGTAATTAAAAAAACTGCAAATAATTGAAAAAGGAAGCAAAATTTGTTTTTTTTTTAACTATTCAAGGCCAAATTTTTTTCGTTTTAAAAAAGTGAATGAGAAAACTTATAAAATTAATTGCATATATAAACAGCTTTTTCTTCAAAAAATTACCAAATTTTCAAGGACATCCATGGCATTCAAGGACAAAGTCATGAGCAAACTTTTTTTAATATTTAAAAAATAAATATTTATATGCGGAAATTATTTATTCATAAACGATATTTAACACATAGAAACATTTGATGATTGATTTATTTGATTTTGGTATTGGGTCAGAAGGGAAACAGAATTCAAATTTAAGTGGTTTTTATGTTGGCATTCCGTTACTTTACGGCATTTATTTTTGTCCTGAAATAAATTCTTTCGCTCCCGAAGCAGCAGTTTTGGGCGGTCCAAGTGAATCTTTGATGGAATACATTTAAAAAAATGTCAAAAATAAATTATTAAATTTATATTAAAAATAAAATTTTGAAAATTAATTGATGAAAATATCACCTTTCTGGTCTTCTGAATGTCCTCCGGGCGGAGAACCAGCAGCTCCTTCCAACAGCATGCTAATCTGACGCTTACCACGGCCTCCCCGACGGCACATCTTAAAAAAAGAAAACAGGGATTATTTTTAAAATTTTTTGATTTTTTTTTTTAATTTCGATTTAATTTGCGCCATTTTGGTTTAGCTTCATTCTATTTTTCTATTTTTTAATGGGTTATCAAATTTTAAATCAAAGACAAACAAATTGATTTTTTTCGAAATTTTTATTTTGAAGCTTATTTTTTGTAGTTGTCTTGAGCTTAAAGAAAATGTGAAGTTTTGATACCTTACCAATTATTTATTTTATTAAATTTTCTTAAGAAATTTTTCAACAATTTCTAAAGAGAATTTGTGAAAAATGGAGGGTAAAAATTGAACCGATTAAAATTTGGTGTATACAACATTACGGTAATTTTTACGGTAAAACACGTAGTAAATAATACAGTACCTGTTTGAGTTCATATTGGCTGACACATGTGCCACAGCTTTGTTTACAATTCTCCGACATCCATGCATTGTTGCGGCATTCGCCTTCCTCGGCCCATTCCCAACATCGCGGATGGTAGTCAGTGCATGCTAACATGGATTAGCCGAATTTTTGGAAATGTAATTTTCTATTTTTTATTTTGGCTACATGCTAAATTTTTCATTTTTCTGGGATTTTTCCAAAAATTGCTCCAAATCATATTTTATCAAAAGTGCTATAATTAGCGTGTTAAATCGCAAACATTTACAATTTAATTTAATATTTTAGACTGGAATTAATTAGTATATTTATTAAAAAATACTAATTAATTCATTATTAGAAATTTAAGATTGAAATTAATTAGCATATTTATTAATTCTGTCAACGTAATTAATCATTAATTAATAACTTACATCCGAACACATAGTCTTGTGGTATGCATTTTCCACAGCTGACTTTGCAGAAACAGTTCATCCATGTCGGATTACGGCGACATTCGCCAGCCAAACCCCACAGCTAAATTCAATTTGTATTTCTTGATATTATACACCTTAAACAAAAAATTTTTTAATGATTCAGGCACGTAACCAGGGGGGGGGTCAGCTGCCCCCCTTGAAATTAAAAATAAATATTTTTTAATTTGCAATTTAAAAAAATTTTTACCCAATTTTCTTAACAAAATGGATTAAAATTTTTTCCCGGCGCTGCCTATTGGCACCGCCGCACCTCCATTTTACCGTATTTTTTGAAATTTAAACCCCAAAGATTGCAAAAATTAGTCCTTTTTAGCGAAAGGCGGCTATAAATTCGTTAAAGATACTAAAATTACGCTGAAGAAAAAAAAATTTTTGGCCCGACGAGCAAAAAAGTTCTTCGGTTGCCCCTCCCGAAATTTTTTTTTCTGGTTATGGGCCTGTGATTACGAGGGATTCGTTTCAAATACATCCCTAAGAATTGAAAAAATTTTACAAAAATTGACTCCCTAAAATATAATTTTTTTTTCTTGGTAAAATTTCTTGGTTTAAAAATTTGTCCTATCCAAAAAAAACTCTAAGTTATTTAATTAGTTCATACAATTGAAATATAACCAAATTTACTTTTTTGCTTAAGTTTTTATGTGTTTTTCTACCAAAAAAGCAATAAAAAAATTTTTATTTGCCTATTTTTGTGCCCATTTAATGCCTATTTAGCGATTTTTTTTCCTTCTTTTTTAGGTGCCTATTTCGCGATTTTATTTTTAATGCCTAAAACGAATCCCTAATGATTACACTATTAAAATACCTGGCAGCAAATGTTTTCGTTGAAGCATCCCTGGGACGCGCATTGGGGCGCCTGATGCGCTGGAGGTTTTTCCGTAATTCGAACTAAAAAATGTTTTAAAACTTTTATGACTTTTATATGATCAATAATATGTAGGCTTTTTATAAAATTTAAACATTGTAAAATTTTATTATTATTTAAAATATTTTGTTTAAATTTAATAATGCTATGGTTAAATATTTTTTTATTAAATTAATTATTTAAATACTTATAAATTTAAAAATTTCTCTCTTCTATGTCTTCTCTCACATTTTTCGAATTTAAAATTGTAAATTTATTATTATTCAAAATAAATATATATAATTGTTTTTTGTAAACTAAGTTCAAAATCAATTTGATAAATTGTTGTTTAAGGTGGTATATTATTAAATTTTTATAATTGATATCATTAAAAATAATATATTTAAATAAATGAATAGTAATTTTTATTATTTAATTCATTTATTTAAATTTTTTCAATTAATTAATTGCTCATTTTCCTCACATTGGTTCTGCTGACTTTGGGCTCCTCCATTGCACACTTGCCCTCTGGTCACTTGGCACTTTCCGCATGCTTGTCGACAATTTTCATTCTTTAAAAAGCATTTTTAAAATCAAATTAAATTAATTAATTAAATAATTTAAATTTAATTAAACTACCAGGGCCCGGATTTTTAGGGTTTCACCTATTTTTTCGGATATCATGCCAGATAAACGCAAAAACACACACTATTTTTGATTAGAGCGACTTTTTAGCAACTATTTTCGCTTATGAAACTATTTAACAACTATTTTGACTTGTGAAATTTTTAAAAAACTATTTTTGCTTCTAAACAAAAAATTTATGAAAAAATAAAAAAACAATTTTTTGTAAATTTTTGGCATATGTAACCGAATATTGGCACAAATCTTAATTCAATTTTCAAAATTTTCACCTACGTCTCCTATTCGGCACCGCCGGATCCACATGTTTCCCCAAAAGTTCATATAAGATTTTGAGAAATTTTCGCATTTTTGAGCAATTATGTTCCAATTTTTTGGCAATTATTTTGGCATTTTTTAGTTTTTGGCAGTTTTTTAGCAACTATTTAGATACCTATTCCGTGATTTTTAGCACCTAAAAATCCGGGGCCTTGTAAATTACCATCCAAAAAAGGTTCCGTTGGCATTGGCCTTCGTTTGCCCATTGCCAACAGTTCGGGTGACGATTTCCACATTCTGCAATTAAATTATGCAGCTTATTACAATAAATTTTTGTAATATAACCAACCTTTGTCAATGTCATAGTCAAAATCGCACTAAATCCAAAATAATTAATTAATTAAATTCAATATATTAAATTAAACGCATTAAATTAAAACATTGAAAAATAGTAAATTTTTCACAAAATTTTTTTCTAAATAATTTTTTCTTTTGTCCTTTGTGTAAAATAAATGAATAATAAATTTTGATTTTTTCAATAATTAGAATTTTATTATTGGAATTTCATTTAGTTAACAATTAATTTAAAATAAAATTTTTGAATGTTTTATAAAAAAAAAAATTAATTTTTAGATAAACCCTTTTATAATTAAATTATATTTATATAATTATTTTGTTTTTCGGCTTACTTGTCTGCAACTTGCTTTACACCATGAACTCATGTAAGCTTGGTTTCGCTCGCACTCGCCTTTCCCGGCCCACACCGAGCAACATTCGTGCTCATTGAAGCAGGCAACCTTGGCAAAACAAACAAATGAAAAATTTAAAATTTAATTTAAAAAATTGGCAATAAAAATGTCAATGTTTTTTTTAAATTAAATTTTACAAATTAATCCAAATTAATTAATTATTAGAGACCGATCTGGACATGAATCTATATGCCTAGGTTTTTCCTGGAAATTTGTCCATGCAATTTTTCGGCAATTTGGATTTTCCTGGATTTTCTCCAGAATATGCAAATCCAAGTCCAGACTTTATTTTAAATAATTGCCAATTTGTATGCTATTTACATTAATTAAAAATTAAGTTTTACTGTTGCTGTCTGTTTCGGCGGCGGTTGGAATGTTGTCGGCGGAGGCGGTGGTTCAGTTGATGGAGGCTCCTTAAAAATTTAGAAATTTGTTTTCAATTTTTGAGCCTGTTTCTTCAACTGATCCTCCCGAAATTGATTGATAAAAAAAAATATTTTTTATTTGAAAAAAATATATTTAAAATTCCAGATTTCCAGATCCCAAAAATTGTGGAGATTGTTTAATCAGGAATTCCGAATTCAATTTGGTGTGCCCGGACGTCTTAATCAGAGATCGCTTTTGTGTTTATTTTCTAACATTAATACTTATTTTGACCTGACATGTTTATTTTGTGCGCCGATTATATCCTGTAAAATATAAAATTGGCTAAAAACCATGAAATGGTCATTTTAGGTAAATCTGATTCTGATACTTTTAGTCCATATAAATTCATATTTGGGAATTTTTGGGAATATATTTTTCTATATGTTGGCACTTTTTAATTCATATTATGATCCATAATTGACCATTTTTGAGCTTTTTAATCCATCGGGCTTTTTTAGTCCATCTTTATGTCCATATTTGGCGATTTTTAGTCCATATAATTTACAACCCTACTGATAACAAATTCAAGCTAAAATCCCCAAAAATTGTCTCGGCGGTGTCTGTCGGCACCGAAGGAGGCAAGTTTAGGCTTTATAAGCCCGTGCTTTAAAAAAATGCTTATTTAATTGGAAAATTTTCGTGCCATCTCACTGTTAAATAATCCGGGCAAAATGCCATGAAAATTACAATTTATATGCTTACAATGTTCGTCTCCGAAACGCAACGTCCGCGCTGGCAAATGCCATTGTAGCACACTTCTTCGCCGTTGTTAAAGCCTCTGCAATTGCCGCCCTGGCGCACTTTGGCCGCGCAATGGGCTTGGCCATGGGAACGGTCGCAAAACAAATACCTTTTGTTCAGATTTTAACGCAAGTTTTATTCGGTTAATATTTTTAATTTATTTTAAATTTTTCGAAAGTAAAAAATCGATAATTTTTTTAGCTTATTTATAACCTAAATTTGCCAAATTTTAGCAAAATTTTTTTAATTGATATTCTTGAAATGCCACCATAGTCATTAGAGATGAATTTGTAAATTCGTTTTTTCACAAAAATATCACAAATTTCAGTAATTTTACCGTTCAATGAACCAAAATTTGACAAATTCAATGCTTAAAGAATATGAATAATATTTAAATTTGCTTATTTATTGAAATAAATGTCAGAAATAAGTGCTATGCCATGCGCAATTTATTTTATATTTTTTAATTAAAAATTTTCAAAAAAAATCTTTTGCCCCGCCCTGCAAAAAAAAAATAATAATTTCATCATTTATTATAAAGCACCACCAACTTTGATCCACAATTGGGCCCCATCTGACAGCTCGGTCTTGGCCCATATTCGAACATGTTGTCCGTGTACTTGTTGCTCAGCCCGTCCACATTACGCCATGGCTAAAAACATAAAATTTAAATAATTAAAATTAACGGCATAATTACCTGGAATGGTCTCATTGGTGCTGAACCAAAATGCATAGCACTGGCACATTGCTTAAAGAAAAAAAGAATAGGTTATCATTTAATAATATTTGCCATTTTTTTTAATTTAATTAATTTTTATATTTCGAAAATAAATATTTTTCGTTAATTATCTTTATTCTCAATTTAAATATATTATTAATATCATTGTTTATTTCTCTCATTATTTAAAATATAATATGTATGTTAAAATGAAAATTCACTGCCGATTATATTTCAAATCGTCGAAAATTCATAATAATTTGCCCCCTCCAAAAAAGGACAAATATTGTAGTCCTGGTTTATCACTAATATTTTATTTAGGAAATAATTAATAATTTTTTAGTGCTAATTAATTATTTTAAATAAAAAATTAATTAATTTTACCGCATTATCCATTGGATAAGTCATTTCGCGGTCATTTCGATTCTGTCTGGCCACTCGCCACTGTTCCCAAATCTAAAATTCAATGAATTCTTCCACTCACTAATTATAATCCAATGAAATATGCCTAAAATACGAAAATTTCTTACGGTTTAAAGGGGAGGGGGGGGGGAACGGAAAATCTCAGCGATTTTTAATTTAAAACCGATGAATTTCAGCAATTTTTAATTTAAAAACGAGAATTTCAGGGGTTTTTATTTTTTTCAATTGTTTTTTACGCAGTCCACGAAGCTGTGGTGCAGGAAGAACAGCGGGTCATTTGCCGAGGTCGAAGTGTCCGACATGTGCCCCTGGGGCTGGGCCTCTTCACCGCCGACAAACAGATGCACATTTCCATGGGTGACCTGTGGGAAAATGGGAAAAATTCAATTCAATTTATTGTATTCTTTTTACTTTCAAAGATTTATTAAAAAATTAATTTAAAATTACAATAAATAAATTGAAAATTAAAATATTTTTTGAGGAGAAAATTAAGCAAGTGTTACCTTTATATGAATGTTTTTGTTTCACTTTCTTTTATTGAAAATTTTCATTATCCTCAATGTTCAATAGGTTTATTTTATTATTTTAGCAAAATAATTATTTCATTACATTTTGAGCTAAAATATTGTTGCCTTTAAATGAATGTTTAATTTGTTTAGTCAAAAAATGTTATTCTCTAATTGTAAGAAATATCCGATAATTAAATAAAATGTAGTTTAACTTGGTGCTAGGTCGATCCAAAAAAAACTCAGTGATTGATTGGTCATTTTCCGGAAGCCTATCGCACCACTTTCGGGGCACCAAAAGTGCCTGATCCGGAACCCGGACCGGCCCGATTAAGAACAATTTTTGTTCAGTTTTTCAAGTGTTATCTCCCAGGCCGGGTCCGGTTCTTGACCCGTTCGCTTGGAGCCCGTCAGGGGTCGGACACCTCTGCCGGAGGGCCCTCAGCCTCGCCCCGACCCCTGTCGATGGCCAACCCAAGCTAAGCGTGCCGGTACCAGCGGCTTTTTTGTGCAGCTCGATTAGCTCTACAAAACGGTATCAATGGCGTCCGGCTGTGTCTACTACAAATGGAGAAAATTGGCGAGAAGTATGTAAAAAATTGAAAAATTAGAAAATGACTTGCGTCGCGCCGTTCATTAAGGTTAAGCGGACGGCACCGTGATTTTGTGAATCGAATAATTAAATTTATTTATTTAATTTTATCACTCACTGAGTTTTTTTTTGGATCGACTCAGCACGATTTAACTTGCCTCCATTAATTGGTAGTCAAGTTCCATTTGGCACAACTAAAAATATTAAAAGTTTAAAAAAATTATATAAATAAAAACCCCAGGTTGAGGTGAGCTGTATCCGAGCACTTTGTCAATTTGTTGCTGATTCAGAAACCATTGGATCCTTAAAAGCCAAATTCAATTTAATTAGCGATAATTAATTTACATTTATTGATTGGCACTTATTCATTAGGATTTGCATTTAATTAATTGGCCTGACTCGTTAGCAAAAATTAATTTACATATTGCACTGACTCATTAGCGAAAATTAATTTGTCTTTAATTAATTTTCACTGAAATTAGCGATAATTAATCGCATTTAATTTCATTAGCACTGACTCGTTTTCGGTGAAGCCTTTGCCTCCTTGACCCACGTGTCTGATCACATTTGGTGTCCCCTTAATTGGTTTATAATTAAATATTCAATTATTTGTATTTTTACAGTAAGGGTTCGCCACCCCGCAAATGGGCCAGTCACCAAATTGCCCTCTTCGTCCGTGTCGCCCATGAACTTAATTTTATGTTAAAAATATAATAAAATAAAAAAGATTTTAGATTAGTTTCGTAAAAAATTTAACGATTCTTATCATACCAATGGAAAATTTCTCTATAAATTAAAAAAAATTCAAAAAATTTAGGACTAATTTACGTTTGTCCATAACATTTTTGGAAAGTTTAAGCAATTTAAAAATATTTATATAATTATTTAGTTTAAAAATCATTGAAATAATCAATTAAAATTAAAATATGCTTTTGTTGAATATAATTATTATTTTACATCTTTCGTGAACATGTACGAATCGCCCGGTGTTGGCAACTGTGCCTCCAAACTCGAGTCCCAATAGGGCAGCGACACCGATGGGTCCACTTGACGGAGAGCAATTTCCATCCTAAAATTTTCAGTAATTTTTTTTGCAACAAACGAAATTTTTAGTTTTTTTTCTTCTTCTTCAATTTATGTCTAAGAATAAGTCGAATGGAATACATTAATGTAAACAAAAATGGCCATAAATTTTTGCAAAAATTAATAAAAATGTGTCCAAATTAAGGCAGGCACTTTAAAAGGAAATTTTCAGAAAAATTTTCTGAAATTTTGATTATAATCCATAAAATTGAGCTATTTATGTAAAACGAGGCCTCGTCTTTATTTTTAAAAATTGCCTTTTCATAAATTCGCGATGCCACGGCAAAAAGGCGGGCCCCGCGTGGGCCGCGCCGGATTGACCAAACGCGGCATGGAGTCCCGCAATTTTGTCATATTCACCACTCTTTTTGATGGCATTCATTGCGGCATGCTAAAAATGATTAATTTTAATTGATTTACAAAAATTGTCTAATTATTAATTTTTTAATTAAATTTCATATAAAATTTTAATTAGTAAAATGTACAAATTTGATTCGTTCTTCGTCGCTGAGCATTCGGTACTCTTTCCGCACAGACTTCTTCAATGGTTGGTTGTCCGCCAGTTGGCAACTGTTTGAGCCTTCCTGGCCATTTCCTGTCAATTATCAATTAATCCCATTAATTTAACTAATTGGCCCCTTAATTACTGTACCATTTAAGTATTTGCAGAGACAGCCCAAGTCCATGCATTGGTACGGTGTTGCGGCGATTGGCGCAAGCTCAGCGGCGAGTATGCCCGCTATCAATTAGTTCATTAGTGTTAATTACTTTTAATTAAGTTTTAATAATGTTTAATTAATTTGCATTAAATTTAACAATACATTATATATCAATAACTTTTAATTAATTTTTAATAAAATATTCATTATTTTATCTGTTCTTTTTTATACCGTTTTTGGCACTTTTGCTGTTGCGTCAAAAATGACTTTCATAGGAATTTTCGGGGTGGTTTATTACGATTCCTACATCAATTCTGACTAATCCCTAACCCAAACTCGAAAAAAGTCGAAAATCAAAAAAAAAAAATTTAATTCCGATTTTTTTGTTATAATTGGGAAAGGTTCTGAATTTATTGGAATAAGAATCGTAATCATCCACCTCAAAAGCCGCTCTTCAAACAAGTTTTCACGACTTATTATGAAGAAGAAAAAAAATTTTCGAAACCCAAAAAGGTTCTCCCTATGGATTTTTATTGAAATTCAAGTTTTCGGGGTGCTCCAACTGCAAAAGTGCCCCATTTTTAATAAAATAAAAAATTTAAATATATAATTTAAATTTGTGAATCAAATTACGGTCCAATCCTGGGATTGCCGGCATTTTCGGGATCGCTTCTTCCACCGGAGGCGCTTCCTATTAAAATTTATTCATTTTTATTTAGAATTAAATTATTTTTTATTTAATGTTTACTTACTCGCGCATTTTTGTCCCATCGATGCAATTGTGTACAGACAATTCTCAGTGCTTTTGTCGGTGCTTTAGCACAAGGGTCCACGTCTGACATTGATGCATTGTCTAATTATAAGTAAATTTTCGTCAAATTAAATACTTTTTAATTTTTTTAATTAACTAATTTTTATTATTAAAAAATATTAGTATATAATTTATTTGGAAAGAAAACTTTAATAAGAAATTTACTTCAGTTAATAAAAAAGTTCCATTTAGAGCTCAGTCTGGATCTGTATCCAGGCCCAGGCCCAGGTCGTTTTTGGGAAACCAGGATTTTTCTAGGCCTAGGTTTTCCTGTATTTTTCCTGGACCTGGAATTTATTCTGGGCCTGCATTTTCCTGGACCTGAATTTTTCTGGATTTTCACTGGATCAATTTTTCCTGGACCTAGATTTTCCTGGGGTTTTTTTGGGCCTGAATTTGCCTGGCTTTTTCCTGGACCAGATTTTTCCTAGGTTTTCCTGGAACTAGATTTTTGTCCAGGAAACCCAGGTCCATGTCTACAAAATACAGTTCCAGGCTTTTTTTTCAAAAATGTCAAGTTCTTGCTCCATTTAATATTCGTTCAATATTAATTAAATGAAAATATATTATTTATAAATAAGTAATTATTACTTTTGGGCGGTGGCGTTGGCCCAGAAGATTTATCCGTCTTAATGGCCTTGTCTAAAATTTTAGCATAAAGTTTTTTTTTATTTGACATATTAATTTAATATTTATTAGAAATTTTTAGTTTACTTTTTTCTGCACTTACCATCTTCGGCACTTTCATCTTCGGTTGGAACTTTCTCTTCATTTTTTGCCACTTTTTTCTCTGTTTTCTCAGCATGGTCATTAGTGGAAGAAGTGGTGCCATTGTTGTTGTTGCTGTTTGAAATGCCATTGTTTTTGTTGTTAATTGCCGATTTTTCATGCTTTTCTTCACATTTCGCCACATTTAAATATGTGAAACATAAAAAAACGAATAAAAATGCTATTTTACAATTCATTTTCTAAAGGAAAGCAATTTAAAATTAATTTTTAATAATCTAATAAATATGTAATAATGATTCTTCATTATTTTTTAAGTGAATTGCTAAATTAATAACAACAATTCTTTGAAAAATTAATTTCTATAAATTCAAATTATTGTAAAATTGAACAAATATATTTATAAAAAAATTTCAATTTAATTAGGGTGAGATCTAAGTTCTGTCATAGTGACTAAAAAAAACATTCAAAAATTTTGAAAAAATAGCATTTTTTGTAAATTGGTTTTAAAATAATCATAAAAAATTAAATAAAAATCTTAATAACGCTTTTAAAAAGCCCAAATTTTTCTCCTTCGAATTGCATATCCAAATTAATAATAATTTGTTTGAACGGTTTTAAAAAATCCGTAAACAATTCAAGTCCCCGCTATGAAATGCAGAACTTATTCCTCAACTTAATACTAAGTTTGAATTTTAAATTATTATTTTTTAAAAATTAATTATAAAAACTTTAACCTAGAAGGAACTTTCTTATATTAAAAATACAAAGATAAAAATTCCCCAAACTTCCCCTTAACAACATGAAAATTTATATAATAAATTTTGAATTAAATTATTCGCCAATTACGTAATAAAAAAAATATATATTAAAAAGAAAATTCGTTTGACCCATCGCCTCAAAGTTTCGTTCCACGCATCGATTTTGGTTCTCATAAAAAGTTGATAATAAATATTTTTTGATCACACCTTCACCAAACTGGCCTCGTTCGTGGCCCGCCCCTGCGGCGTTTTGTGCCCCCGCCCAATCCCTCCGACAATTAAAAGACGCCGCCCGCGCATTCATTGCGCAGCACCGACCGTTACACATTGTAAAATGAAATGATGGGAGAGTGAGTCAATTAATTAATTAATTAATTAATGGAATTAAACGTTTTCTCCCATTGACTTTTGTTTTTGGTGAATGAAGTGCCAGCATTTAAAAAAACGAAATATTTGATGATGGGAAAAGTTTGGTCCCGGATTTCAACCGGGATTTGCTGTTTTTTTGCCGGTTTTTGCTCGATTTTCTGGACCCAGAACCGCCGGATCTCAGTCCCGAATTTTCATATACTCAATTAAAATGGTAATAAAAATTGGCCTGCTAGGCGTGGCCGGGAAAATTTGAAAATTTTCATCACAATTAGTTACCAGTTTTGCACTAAAAATGGCCAATTTTCAATGTTTTAGATTAAATTTTATTAAAAAGTTTTAATGAATTCTGATTCAGTGGGTGTCAACTGGCCTAAAGGAAAATGTTTTTGATTAGGCTTTAAATTTGTTATTTCATCAAAAAATGGTTCATAAAAAAAGAATAAAAAATATTTAATTAATAAAATTATGCCATAATTTTCAGACAAAATTCTTAAACTTAATGTTTTGAAAATTTAGCTTCATCATTGCCTTCCCCTTTCAAAAATTGAATTTTTTTGATTGGAAAAATGAAATTTTCATTGTAATTACCTAAACAATTTCAACTGTAAATAAATTAAAATTCAAATTAAAAATTTAAAAAAATGCTTCCTTTCATAAATGGAGTATTTCCATTTAAAATTTTTTATTTAAGCTTTAATAAATTCTCTTTTCAATTAAAATTTTAGCATGAAAATTTAGGCGTTTGAATAAATTTAAAACAAAATTTATTTCCGAGTTACGCAAAATTTGTTTACAATTAAATTGAATTTGTTTTGCGATTTAGATGGTGATGATTATGATGAAGATAATAATGGTTATGATTATGATTACCCTGAAGAATTACTTCATTTATGTACATATGTCATTGGGATGGTCGTTGACAGTTCGCCAAATTATTTCATTAATCTTTTTTTTTTACTTGTTTAAATCACAGAAATGGGAAGGAAATAAAGGCGTGAAAAATATTGGAAAAAATAAATTGGAAAAAAATATGCGAAAATCTTTTTAATTACAAAAATCAGTACTTTGATAAGTGAACTCAAGTAAAGTGAACATGGTGTACCGACTTTGGTACTTTCCTATTCTGAAGGCGGGTCCACCTCGTTTCGGCGCCAGCCCAGTTTTTGGACTATAACTTTTTTCTTTTTCACCAAATCTAACATTGTTGGTATCATTCGAGAGCCCTTCTGATGCTCTATCATTTTGCATAATTCCAAAAAATTTGATCAATTTTGAACAAAGTTATGGCCAAAAGTACACATGTAGCCTGGTTTTTTGAATTCTTCTAGTCATAATTTTTTTGAGCATCAATGAAATTTTTTGAAACTTAGCAGGCTAATAGAGAACACTTAAAGCTTTCGAATGATACCAACAATGTTAGATTTGGTTGACAAAGAAAAAAGTTATAGTCCAAAAACTGGGCTGGCGCCGAAACGAGGGTGTCCCTCTGAAGGCACAGCCCATTTTTTAAAATGCAACAGATTAGCCCTTGATTTGCTTTATTAACTTGCTAAATTTCAAAAAATTTTATCAAGTTTTTCAAAAGTTCAAGCCAAAAACTGGAAAAATTGTCTTAACATTTGAAAAACTTAATAAAATTTTTTGAAATTTAGCAAGTTAATAAAGCAATTCAAGGGCTATCGTATGACACCAAGATTGTGCAATTTAGTTGTGTCTGAGAAAAGTTATGAGTTAATTTAGTCAAAAATTTAGAAATTTGCACTTTTTGTGAAGTGACCTAGCACCTTTTGGAGGCATAAAAGCAACAATTTCTGCCAAAAATTTCCTCAAATGCATCGACGTTACGTCGCTTACACTCCTCGGGTCAAAGAAACTCGCATAAATACGAATGCAACATTTTTTTTAATGGTGTGCCTTCAAAACAGGAAAGTACCCCGACTTTTGCGCCTCGACACTTGCGCCGCCCTAAAAAATCCAAAAAGTTTTATCTAAACTAAATTCAGCATGTATTAATGTGGCTTATATCCTTGGCACCAAATCTGCCTTTGCTGCTGAGTAGGGCATTGACAAAAACCAAAAAATAAGGT
Source organism: Heterodera glycines (assembly GCA_004148225.2). Classification (NCBI taxonomy): domain Eukaryota; kingdom Metazoa; phylum Nematoda; class Chromadorea; order Rhabditida; family Heteroderidae; genus Heterodera; species Heterodera glycines. The sequence goes on along the minus strand of CP049713.1, from coordinate 8,905,883 downwards.
GTCTATCGTTGTAATTTTTTTTTGAATTTCTTTTAATTGCTTTTTTGTTGGTAAACAGAAGTTTGAGTAAAATTTGATGGAAATTACTAAAATATTTTAAAATATATTTTTGAGTGAGTGGCGCAAATGTCCACTTTTGCTGGTCGAGGCGCAATTCTCCGCGGCGCAAAATTAATTGTAAGACAAGCACATTTTATCACATCTTTAGTGATTAGCAATATTCAAACATTAATAAAATACAGTATCCGTGTTCATTTGTTAATTTATGGGTACGGTATTCACACGGATGGCATCCCATAGCTTTCCGGCACTTTGCGCTTTGGCTTGTTTACACCGCCATTTGCTGCTGCTGCTGCTGCTGCTGATGGTGGCTTGGCAAGCTGAGCTTGGTCTGAAAAGTTAAAATAAAATTATTAATTCCTAATTACCAGAGTGCAGCGGACCGGGAAATTTGGGCAAGACCGGGACCGGGACTTTTTGGGTTGAAAAACCGGGACTTTTTGGGTTGAAAAACCGGGACTTTTTGGGTTGAAAAACCGGGACTTTTTGGGTTGAAAAACCGGGACTTTTTGGGTTGAAAACCCGGGACTTTTTGGCTGGGAAAACCGGGAAAAAAGCCGGGAATTTCCCCGTCCCGGTCAAAACCGGGACCTTGGTACTCAGTTGTCCGTGTTCAGGTCCCGGTCCCGCTGCACTCTACTAATTACCATAATTGAAAAATTTTTGACTGTATAAAATATATAATACCGTACCCCCGAATAAATTTTTGTCGTGTTCACCATTGATGTCACCGCCCACAACACTAATGCCTTTGAGTGGAATTGCCGTCGTTTCATTGAACTCTGTAAAAATAAAAAATAAAAAATATTTTTTGGAATTTTAATTACCGTTAATTGGCGCCGCTTCTCTGGCCATTCTGCTGAACAGTTCAGGCCCAACTAATTCGTCGTCAAATTCAATGGCCGGTGCATATTCTGCTGCTAATGATGATAATAATGAGCGTCGTGTACGACGACCGCCGCTTTGACTTCCGCGGCACATCTTGAAGAAATAGGTAGCCAACAATTAACATAAATTAATATTTTATAGACTATTCATTTAAAAATAATATATTTAATAATATTATAAATTATGTATTTTTTAATCGAAAAGACAATAAATGTGTTAAAAAATTAATTGTGAAGGAATAAGCTTGAGTTCCTTTTGAAAATAATTTAAAATTTTTTAATTAAACTCATTAATTTATTAATTTTTATTTTAAGAAAATTGGTGCAAAAATATCCAAATTAATAATATATTAATTTCAGAATTTAAATAAGGGTGGGTCGACCCCCCCCCTGACTTCGTTCGTATGAGGGGCCGAAAGAGTGGGGGACACTTCGTATTTGTTGGGATAAAATGTGAAAAAATGCGGGGAAAGGTCGGAGATAAAGGGGTAAGAAAGAGGCGACTTCATAAAGGCGTAAATAATTTAACAAAACCTTAAAATTTAATGAGTTTCGTTCAAAAAATTGAAAGAATTTACGAAATTGAGTAATATTTCGTATTTTTTTTACCAATTATGACTTCTTTTTTATATGATTTTCGTTTTTAAATTTAATTTTTTTTTACCAAATTGGACTTCGTAAAATTTATGAAAAATTTAAAAATGTCTTAATAAATTCATTCAAAAATTAAAGTTTTTCCTTGGCGGTTTACAAAAACCTTTTAATTTTTCGCAAAAAATTGGCTCGAAATTGCAAAACTTGGTCATTTTTTGTGTAAATCCATTAACAAATTGCGCTCAAATTTTCAAAAACTTTCCCGGCGGCGCCTATCGGTACCGCCGGACTCCCCCCCGTTCCCCAAAAGTTTTTTGGAAAAATGCGCCGCAAAAAAAAGCGGTTTTGAAAAGCAGAAAAAATTTTTGATTCACATGACTGGAGGACTACGCCCTCCCCCTCTTTCTCTCCCTCACTCTCTCTCAGTCCCTCTTTCTTTCTCTCCCTAAGTCGGGTCGACCCCCTTACTATTTAATGTATGATTAATTTTATCGGCTATTCCTATAAATAATTCTAATTAATATAACAAAAATTATACAGAAAAATCATATCCGCATTTTTAAAATTGAAAAAATTTAAATGATTTAAAAAATGATTAAGGAATAAAGTTGAAGCTTATTTTTTAAATAAATTAAAATTATTTACATAATTGTTATAAAATATTTAAAAATAAATAATTAATTTTTTGTTTTAAATTTCAATGATTAAATTTAATTTGAATTTTTAATTTAAAAATTCTCACCTGTCTCAGTTCCCAAAAGCTCACACAAGTGTCACAACTTGCTTTGCAATTCTCCAACATCCACCCATTCTTTTGGCACTCGCCACGCCCAGCCCAAAGTCGACATTGGGGGTGATAGTCGGCACATGCTAAAAAATTTAAGAAATTATAGGTTTCATGCCCCCAGGAAATTCCCCAGCCCGAAAAAAAAATTATGAAAAAGATTTATTTTAAAAAATTTTAATTTCTATTAATTTTACCAGCCCCGACTGCATCCCAAATGCAATTCGGTAGAGAATTTTATGCTCGTTCTGATAGGCTGCCTACTCAAATTTTGCAGGAAAATTTGCCCAACCCCCTAGGAATTTTTTCTGAATTTTTCTGCCAACTTAAAATTGAGTTTTTGTCGATTAAACATTTTGGTGCCATTACTTTTATGACACCAAAAAGGGGGGGGGGGATTGTGTTTGGGTCGTGGGCAATTTTTCGTTGACAAAGAGATTTGTCGGGTCAGTTTTTGGGTATTAATTAGTGCACTAATTGATGTTTCTTTTGGCGTAAAAAAGACCTTTTTGCCACCACACATTTTTGAGAAAATCAAATTTTTCGAAACTTTTTTTTAATGCAATACTTTTGACAGTGAAGAATGTATTAATCTACAAAATTTCAAAAAACTCTGTTATGTTTCAAAAAAGTAATCGCCAAAAATATTTTTGGCCATAACTTTTTTGAAACGCAACGAATTTTTTGTACTTTTAAAATGGCATTTTTGACCAAAAATTTTGTTCGCGAAAAGTTGGCTAAGAATTTTTTCTGGTTAAGGGTTGCCTGCTGATTTTGTTTTTCCAAAACGCACCGCCAAATGCATAATTTTGTGGAATGCATGCGCCACAGCTGACCCGGCAATTGCACGTCATCCATGCCGCATTTTTTCGGCACTCGCCCATCAAACCCCAAAGCTGAAAATGGTAATTAAATTAAATTATAATTTTAACATTTTTATATTTAGGGTGTTTAAAGTTCAAAAATGTAAACAATGTTGATCATTTTTATTCGGTGAATTCAAATTCAATATTTGGAGTCTCTGAAAATGCGGGTTTTTACATTTTATGAAGGAACAGTGTTTTATTGATAGGTACTAATATTTTGTTAGAGATTTGCTAATTTGATCAGCCATATATTTTTATTTAAAAAATTTGCCTGGCAACACAGGTTTTCGTTGAAGCACATTGGCGAAGTGCATTTGGCTTGTTTGGGTGGCGCTTGGGTGACACGATCTTAAAAATTACAATAAATTAATTAAATTTATAAAAAAATTTTTAATTAAATTACTAATTGAAAAATCAAAATAAAGGAAATACAGATTTGAAAAGATTAAAATTAAAATTAATTTGTACTATGCATTCTTGATTATCTTACAAATTTTCAGAAAATTTCTTCAGCAGATTTCAACAAAGTTATAACAAGACAAAAAATTCTTCAATTTTTTGATAATTAATTTTAGGTAAATAAAATTATTTTTGAAATTATTAATTTATTTCAATAAATAAAAATGGCATTTAAAGTTTCTTACTGTGATTTGCTTTACTGCCAGCTCCTCCGCCACACACCTGGGCTCGTGACACACCGCATTTTGAACAAGATTTTCGACAATTTTCTGTCTTTAAATTAATTATTTTTTTTAAATTAATAATATTTTTTACCATAAAAAATTGGTTTTTGTTACATTCGCCTTGCCGTGACCATTGGCCACAGTTTTTGTGCCGATCTTGGCATTCTGCAAAAAAAGTGAATTTGAATTTACACACCAATTCGCCATACTGTGGATGAAATTCTCTTAATTCACCTGCGGCCAAATTATAGTTGGGCTGACACTGTAAAAATAAATTTGTTTAAAATAGAAAAATTTTTATTTCAATTTGGAATTTTAATATATTTTCATAAAATTAGGTGCAAAAATCGATTTGAAAAAAAGAGAAAGTCTAAATTACAATTAAATAAATAATTAACGGGAACAAATAAAAGCCAAATATGTATGTAATCTGCAAAAAAATAAGTGAATTTCTCAAAAAAATCTCTCATTCTTTTTTTATCAGCCAAAAGTCCGAAATATGTTTTTTATTTGCTTAAAAACTCGCTCTCTTATTGAAAAAAAAACAAGTAAAAATGCCATTTTTTGAGATTTCGAATAACATTTAAAAAAAGTATATAAATCCAGTCCATGGTAATTAAATTAATTTCCAATAATTATGTTTTTGGCACCTGTGCACAGCTGGCTTTACACCACAGGTTCATGTAGGTCGGATTTCGGCGGCATTCACCTTTTGTGGCCCATGTGCCACAACACTCGTGTTCATTGTAGCATGACACCCAAAATTAAATTAATTTAAATTAAATTATATATTTTTAGTTAATTAAATTATTTTTTTACATGGACTGGCGTTATCGGGGAGCCAGTCGTCGATTTTGGTGGTTTTGGCGTAGGCGTGGCCTAATTTGTTGAAATTGGGAAAAATATTTGCGTTTTTTTTACTTTCTCCGTTTGAACACATTTTCCGGCACGACATTCACCGTTCAGGCACACATCCTCTCCTTAATTATTCATCAATTAATAGTTAATTCGATGAATTAATTAATAAGGAACCATGAATAATCTATTCTGAGTTAATTGCATTATACAATTAAAAAATATAAATAATTTAATAATTAAAGTATATGGAACAATTAGTTTTTTATGTAATTAGTGGATGCTAATTTATTTTTAATATTTTAAATATATATTTATATTTCATTTTTTTGTAAAATTAGAAAATTACAAATAGTCTTACCACTACGGAATCCAGTGCAATTTCCGCCAGGTTTCACCTGTGCCGCGCAATGGGGCGCGCCATGGGAACGATCGCAAAACAAATACCTGGGAAATTTTATAAAATATATTAAAATTTATCCCAAAATTTTGCAACTTTGATCCACAGTTAGGCCCCATCATGCAGTTCGGTCGTGGCGCATATTCATACAAATCCAAGTACCGGTTGCTCAGCCCGTCCCGATTTGTCCAAGGCTGTCAAAAAAGTGCCATTTTTTGGCATGGAAATGCCGGATTTGATTTTTTTGAAAGCCAATGGGAAAGCTTTCGCGTTTTGTCTCATTTAAATTTTCTTTCAAAAATTTCTTACAAATCATTTTTGGATTTCTAAGATTCGCATTCAGTTTATTATAAGAAACATGAAAATTTATAATAAATTCCAAAATTTCCATGGGCTTTACAGTAGGCAATTACCGTACCTGGAATGGTCGCATACTGGCAGAACCGAAGTGAGACGCACTTGCACATTGCTTAAATGTCAAATAATAAATTATTTATTAATTTTAAATAAATTATTTTTTACCGTATTGTCCATGGGGTACATTTGTTCGCGCTCAAATGGCGCTTGCTGTTGCCGTTTCATCTCCCAAATCTGTGAGAAATTATTTTTGCTGATTTTAAATGAAATCTTAGATTATATGGGTATAATTTAAGTAAATTTATTTCAAAAATTAAATATTTTTCGGATTTATTATTTTGTAAAAACAATTTTTCGGTAAGAAAATACAATTTTCCGGGTGTTAATTTATTTTAATAAATTTTCAATTTTTGTTAAGTATATTTTGCTTTTTTGTGATAAAATTTTTACAAAAATAGTGAAAATTTAAATATTTTTTAAATTTTTAAATGTACGAAATAAGCAAATATTATTTACATAAAATAAGGTACTTTAATAATTATAATTGAATTTTTAAATGTAATTAATTTGCTAACAAAGTCCACGAAAGAATGGAGAAGAAAAAAGATTGGGTCATTTGCTGCCGTCGATTGTTCAGCCATATCGCCACCGATAAACAGATGAATGTTGCCATGGGTGTACTGATTTAAATAATTAAAAATAAATTCAACCATAATTAAATAAATTCTTTATAAAACTGTTAATTAATGATATCAGACGATGACAAAAGGCGGCACCGCCGGGGAAATTTTTTTTTATTTTAGAGAAAAATTTCAAAAAAAAAAATTACCAAATTTTCTCTTAGTAATAATACATATTGTATTTAATATTTTGTAATTTTTCATAAAAATATACTTCGATCAGGTTGTAGTTTGTTGTCACTGTGCAACCCTTGAAACCAATTAGGCAATCAATTAAAAAACGAATTGCAAATGGAAATTAGGTAATCGAAAATGACTACATTACCTGTTGAGGGGCGGAATAGCCAAAGATCATTTCAGGACTGGTCTGTTGCAGAAACCAATTAATTCTTAATTGAATCATCCAAATTTTTAATGCAAAAATTCAAAATGAAATATTTATACAAATTCATTTAAAAATATTTTTGCTTGCTTACTCCGTGTCCCTAAAGCCATGCCCATCAGCGCCTAATTTGCGGAGCACATTTGCTTTTCCCTAAAATAATTAATTTTAAAAAATTAGACACTTTCTCAAGCATTTTCCCGGAAACACTTTTTGCGGGCATTTTCCAGAAATACTGGATGGCATTTTCCTTATCTCCCGCCGTAATTTATCCGGCGGGATCAATCCGATTTTAGGGATCTGGATAATAAGATTTGTGGTGCTTCCTTACCGTCGTTGTTCGCCATCCCGCAAAATCGCCCTTCACCAAATTGCCAGCCGCGTCCGTTTCGCCCATAAACTAAAATAAATAATTATGTTATAAAATGATAAAATAAATAAATATTTTTCGCTTGCATCTGTTGTGAACATGTGCGAATCTTTGGGCGTCGGCAGTCGGTCCTCAATCGTCGAGTCCCAATAGGGCAGCGCCACGCTCGGGTCCACCTGGCGAAGCGCAATTTCCAACCTGGCACAAATGAACGGTGAAGGGTGATTGATGAAATTGATCAGCACCGGCACCGGATGATTGATTGTATTTTGAGTAACCCCCCCCCCCCCCACTAATTGTAAGCTTATGACGCTGATCAGTTGTACTGCTCGAGGTCTCGAACCCCGGGAAAAACTCGATCTCGAGCGCAGCATAAACTGATCAAGATATCAGAAAACAAGATATAATGTAACTGATTTTTGTTGTGAGTATTGTGGATCTCCAATGATGAAACCCGTCCAAAAAAATAATCAAAATATCGTTGTGAAAATGGTTCGAATCAGTAAAAACATCAAATTTTGGACCGAAATCAAGAAACCATTTATCCAAGGATAAGTAGGCCCTGAACGATTTTTGATTTTTTTCATCAGAATTTGGTCTGCAATGATTTCAAAAAGCTATTTTCAGATATGATTATTAAGTTCGTTTATCAGAATTAAATATTTTAATTTTAATTTTTTACCGTTTTATATATTCCCGATGCCATGGCAAAAATGCCGGCCCTCCGTGTGCCCCACCGCCAATGGTCGGATCAGCATGAATTCTGGCAATTTTGTCGTATTCCCCGTTCTGTTTTATCGTTTTCATTGCAGCATGCTAAAATTTGGTTGAAAATATTAAATATTTAAACAATTTTATTTAAAAATAATTATTTTGAATTAAATATAAGAATTTACAAATCTCGATCGTTCCATGTCGGACAACATTCTGTACTCTTTGCGGATCGCTTTGTTAAGCTGTCGTCCTGTAAAACAGCTTCTTACATTATTTTTGACATAAGGCATTTAAAAATGTTTTTTCGATTATTTTTTTGAAAAAAATTAAATAAATTTAATAAGTTGACAATTAGAAATAATTTAATTACGAAATTAATGGTCATTGATCTATTATCTCTAATTATTTTTTGTAATTAGTATGTAAGCTAGGCAGGCACAAAAATTTTTGACTTCTTTTTTGAAAAAAAATTTTTTTAGTGGGGGGTTCTAATTCAGGGGGCGGGATTTATTTTTCAACCCCCCTCGAAAGGGGGGCTTTAATTCAGGGAGGGTTCTAATTCAAGAAATACGCTAATTGGATAAACTTATATATTCCAATTAAGAGATTTTAATTTTATTTTTTTACCGCCCAAATATGAGGAGAGACACTGTAAATCCATGCATTGGTACGGTGTTGCGGCCACTGGCGCTATTTCGGCAGCCAATGTTGGGGCTAAATTGAGCTTTTTAAATTAAAAATAAATAAATTGAAAATTACCTGGAAGCCCAGGGATTGCTGGAGGAAGCGGAATTTTGTCGTCAACCGGTGGAGCTGCCTAAATTTTTGTGCTTTTAATGAGCGGAGTACGGTAACATTAGCACGGTAATTACTAGGGCTGGGAATTTAAGTCATAAAAAAATTCACGAGATTTAAAAAAGCTGATTTTCTTATTCAAATTTCGTAGTAGTCAGAATGACTTTAAATTTTGCAGTTAAATACTTTATGTAAAAGCTATCTGCCTGCAAAATTCCAGATTTTTCGTACGTAAATTTTTTACAAAATCTCCATGTTCGTAAAATTTGAAAAATCAAATTCGCGACACCGCCGTGAAATTTCCAGTTTTAAAAACATGCAGATTTTTGTAAAAAAAAGACTCTAATGTATGAAATTTTATGAAATTTTGCAGGCAGATAGCCTTTACATTGAAACTTTAAGCTCATAACTTAAAATTCCCAGCCCTAGTAATTACCGTTTAAATGGGCAATTTTTATTTTGTCGCAAATTTGGTAATTTACCATTTTTTGTTTTTAAAAAACATTTAAATCCAAAGAACCCAAGGAAACCCCATTTTAAATTTGGCACAAAATTTGGCATTTCGTTTTTATTTTACCCGCGCATTTGTGTCCCACCGATGCAACTGTTCACACAGTATTCTGAACGCGCTGGTCGGTGCACTTGCACAATTCTTTTGAGCATTTGTCAATGAAAATAGTGCCAAAATGAGTACAAATAATAATTTGAAAGGCATTTTTTTCTAAAATTTTAAAATTAAATTTTAGTCTTTTGCATAAAAAATATTTTTAAATAATTTTTTGCGAATAATAATTGCTTAATTAGCCTAATTTTAAGCTAAATTAAAATTTTATGCCAAAACTAACCCTTTTAAAACAATCTTTTCAATTTATATGCAGAAAAAAATTGTGGCAAAAATTTAATTACTGAAATAAATTAATGGGGAAAAAATTAAAATTCAACCAAATTCAAGAAATTAGTAAGGAAAACAAAAATGGACAAAGGTAATTAAATATTCAGAGAGCGACAAAGAAATCAAAAACTAATCATTCTGATGATGCCATTTGCGCGAAGTGCCCAAAATTCGCCCAATCGGACAAATTTCTTTATTTTTTATTTTTTTATGAAGGACCCTTTCGATCAGATCGGCGGACGGGGAACACTAAAAACAAAATTGTCCAACAATATGATTGTGGTGATTGCGCGGCGTTCTTTGAGGGGCCTCTGTAACTTTTGGTGGTGATGGGGTCGTCGAGAATGGTGTCGAGAATGGTTGGTGAAGAAAAACTGGTTCAACCAATTTTCGAATTTTTATTTTGATGATTCAGTCACAGCGCCACCATTTTTTTATTTGCCTTTCTTTTTGATGGGCAAAAGACAAAGAAATTGAAGAATTTCGTTACTTTATTAATGTGTGGGACGACAGATTAAATTGAATATATATTAATGTTGAGTGAAAGAAAATTGAATTAAAAAAAATTAATTAAACTATAATCATTAAAAAATTAATAAAAAATGAGATGAGTTTAAATGAAAAAAATAATTAAATTAATTAATATTGATAAATCTTGTACCATTAAGTACTCTAGTACAAAAGGCACAAATCCATAAGAGCCTCGGTCTGAATTCGTAAATACAGTTTCTCGAAAAGTTTAAATACTTAAAATTTTTTAAAATTACCAAAATTTGTTAAAAAAATTCGCCGACCCATTTTTTCTCTTTCTCTTACCATGAGAAAAAGAAACTTTTTAAAAACATATTTTTATTTTCATTATTAACATGATTAATTAATAGGGCTGCCAAAAATATGCAAATGCATGTTTTTTTCCTGGCTTCTCCATGCTCTAAATAGTAGGAAAAACACTTTCTTTTTTGTGTTTGCGTATAAAAATCGGGACTTTTATTTGCATATTTTACATATTTTGGGTTTTTATGCATATTTTGTCATTTTTTTGCATATTTTGTCATTTTTTTGCATATTTTGCCATTTTTCGTCAAATATTTTCCGATTTTAATATCTCTTAGGAAAAAATTTTTATTATGCCTAAAATTAAATCCAAATCTGAATGGATGCGCGAGTGGGTAAACAGGAAGCCTCACTGCCGAAAACCGAGAAATTTTTGATTTATAATTGCAAAAACAACCGATAAAGTTTATGAGAAAAAAAAATTTTTTTAATTAATTTGCACCCCTAATGTTCAAGTTTTTTTGTGCATATTTGGTGCATATTTCACGACTTTATTTGCATATTTATGCGCATATTTTGGCCACTTTTCGTGCATATTTTTGGCAGCCCTATTAATTAAAGTAACAATACATTCAAAAAATATGAAAAATGTTCATACAAATAATCAGCAGCAGGAATGGCAGTTTTAATTTCATAATTATTTTTGAAAATTATTACAGTAAATATTTCCAAATTCCAATTCTTAAATTCGAGTTCTGCTCCATCCCTGCTGGCATCATTAGTGATGCTCGAGTGTTTCTGCCTCGAGCATCACTAATTAGTAATTACCATAATTAGCACTGCTCAATAGTCAGTCTCAGAGTCAACAAAAATCGCAAAATTCACGTCTTCTCGAGCAAGACTAATTTGGCTAATTAGGTATGTGAAAAGAATAAAAATATATTTAAAATGAATGGCATTCCGTATATGATCCGTCATTTTTACCGCATTATAAAACATTCACAACTGCTGGGTGTGAATCCGAAGGCGAATCCGCGAATTCTAAAAAGTATTTTTTTAATTGGGATTTAATTATTTCAATTCGAAAAATATAAAAACCATTTAAGTTTTAAACTCTTTTTCAAATTTAAAATAATTTAATCAAAAAATAGGGTGCTATGTAGTTTCGTAAATCCGTCACCTTAGGAATTTCGTAAAATCCGGCATTTTAGCTATTTTTCGAGAAAATATGGCATAATTTTGCTTAAAATCAAACTAATTTTGCATTGTTGATATTGTTCGATAGGCTATGTTTTTCTCTGTCAGCCTGTATAAGTTTCAAATAAAATTATCAATTTAAAATATTAGTTATGGCAGAAATAGTCTTTGTTTTAACAACTTTTTCGAAAGAAGTTGACCAAATTTAAATTTGCACACTAATTGCGAAAAATCAGGGCTATCAAACAATACAAAAAATGCATAATATGGTTGCTTTTAAGCAAAGTTATGCCATATTTTGTCGAAAAAATAGCTAAAATGGCGAGTTTTACGAAACGCCAAAGGTGGCGGATTTACGAAAAAACCAACAACACGAAAAATTGTTTTAAATTTTCAAATTTATTAATTCACCTTCTACCGCTCTCGTCACATTGTCTTCGCGCATCGCGTGACGCTTTTGTAACGATTTTTTTCGTGGTACTGTAGACGATGGCTGTGATGTTTTCGTTCCGAAACGCAATGCTCCCGCGTCTTCAAATTTTGCGTTTGGTGCCGTTGCGCGGCGACCTTTTCCCGCAACAGCAGATGAAGCGGAAACGCCATAATACATTTCACTGTATGTTCGTGCCCGGCGCCGTTTCACAGCACCAATTTCACTGCCCACTGGAAGCGACCGGCACAACTCAATTTATTAATTAAAATTTTAGTGTGTGGGTTAGGCAATTGATTAATTAATTGATGCTCAATTAAAATGTCATTTAAAAAATAATTTAAATTTTAATGTGTGGGTTCGTGACCGGAAAATGAGTCAGTGTAAATAAGTCAATGCATTTACAATGTGTTAAGGGATTTTGGTAAATTTAAATTTTTGAACCTTTAAAAAACTTAATTGAAAAAATTCAGGACACAGTTTTTATTACAATTTTGACCTTTGGTAGTACAATACATAATACTACAGTACTTTATTTTCGAAATACTGTATTACTGACGAATTTTCCGGGATCCCGTAAATTGACTGCCTAATTAAAAAGCTGTTTAAAAAACTATTTGAAGCAAATCAGACGCAATTATTTGACTCTAAAGATGGCTCCCGGTAAATTGGACACCGAAAATTGGACACCAAATTCCTCTTTTAAAAAATAAACACAGGAATTAGCTTGAAAAATAATTGGTGTGGATAAATGGATTAAGGCATTTAGAGTGGATCAAACATTAAATAGGCACGATGATTGATCAAATGTGGCAAAAAGTGTACGAAATTAGGCGATGATTGATTAAGATGCCAAAAAATGTAGAAAATTGGGCGATGGTTGTTCAATGTGCCAAAAAATACGCAAAAAATGGGAACCCGATCAAAATGAAAACTTTTTTCGTTATGAATGTATGATGGCTTTCTGCTGCTGATGCTACAAATAATTATAACATTATTTATTTCAATTAAAATTTTTGTTTATTTATTTTTAACTTATTTATTTTATGTACAATAGTGTCCAAATTTTCGGTGTCCAATTTACCGGGAGCCAAAGATGATGGTTATTTATTATAAAGCCCAAATAATATATTTTCCAAAATTTAAAGGCATTTTTGGGAATTTTTATATCCGGCACCCCTTTGACCGCTGCCGAAGTTGACCGGCACTCAATTTTTCCAACCGCGATTGGCAGTCGGGACCATTTTGACTGGCGCCGAAAGTGATTGAAAACAATATTTGAAAGAGGCATTGCAATTAGCGGACGTTATTAGACCAATTTGGCACTTTTTTCAACCATGAGGACGGATCAGGCCTAGGACTCAAAAAAAATGGCGCTCACTTGTCTCAGTTCCCGGAAGTTAACACAACTCTCGCAACTGCGCTTACAATTCTCCAACATCCACCCGTTCTTTTGGCACTCGCCCTTCATGGCCCATTGACGGCATTCCGGATGATAATCGGAACATGCTAAACGGCAGGCAATTAAAAAAACCCATTTAAATTGGTGTAAAAAATTGAAAACTAATGCATTAAATTTTAAAAAATAGGGAAGTTTTTCGGGATAGTTATCATAATTCCGACATACATTTCGACTATTTCCCAGTTACTAAGCTAATCAAACCCAAATATAAAATTGAAAACATCGACGTTTTTCGGGATCGCTGGTCATTATTCGGACATCCATTTCGACTAATTCCGAATTCTTAACCCGAACATAACCCTGAGTTAACATTGAAAACATCGAAATTCGTCTTTTTTTTGTTGGTGTTAGAGCTTAGGTTAGGGATTCGGATTGGTCGAATGTAACAGACACATTCATGCTCATCGACTCGAAAATAGCCGAAAATTTTTTTTCTTGACTGGAAATCATATCACTAACGATACAACCTTTTTTTATAAACTGGCGCCGAAATATTTAACTAACAAAATTAGGCCGATTTACACATCCCTGACACGGCTGGCATTCCAAGGCCCCAAAAAAGTTTCGGAAACCGGAAGTCGGAATTCAACCATCCCGGATCCCTAAAATTGCTTAATTAGGTAATTACATTTTTCTAGAAAAATATGGCATTTTGTTAATTTTCAAAAATACAATGAATCCAGAAAATCATATCCCCGTGGAATGCATGTGCCGCAGCTGACCCGGCAATTGCAGTTCATCCATGCCGAATTTTTTCGACATTCGCCCATAATGCCCCAAAACTAAAATTTAAAAAAATAAAATAATTTTTTTTTTTTGAATTTCTCACTGGGCAGCAAATATTTTCATTAAAACATCCCGTTGATGTGCAGCGTGTTTTGCGCGTCAGAGAAGCGGTAATTCGATCTAAATTTGATAGGTAAGTTTTTATGCACAATTTCATAATTAAAATTATTAAATTTTTAATTTCATTTTTTGGCTATGCCTAAACACTAAATTTTGCCCAAACTGTGAGCTAAAAACCCTCTAAAATCCTGCTTTTGGGAAATTTTTTTTTTATTTAAATTAAATTGACAATGCAAATTACATTACTTTTTTATTTTTGCTTTTATTTTAACTTTTTTTGTTTTTATACATATTTTTTGATATACCTAATTGTTATTTTGTCCAACTTTATTTTTTTGAATTTTTAAAAAATTTAATTTGTCATTTTTTATCAAGTTATCATTGATGAGTGAGTGACTCATAATTAGGGCATCCAAAAATATGGATATCCATATTTTTGGATACCCTACTCATTTTTTGTAGTATCGCAACCGTTCGCCGAATAAATATCATTGTTTTAAATATATTTTATTTTAAAAAATATATTTTCATTAATTAGTCGAAAATTGGTTGCTCACTATGATTGGTCCGACTTTCGCTGCCACCGCTGCAGACTTGGGCACGTGTGACCTGGCATTTGTCACACGATCGACGACAATTTTCGGCCTTACAAAATCAACCAATAATTAATTTTTTATTGCTTTTAATTACCATCCAAAATTTATTTCGTGTGCATTCGCCTCGTATTGCCCATTGTGCACAGTTCACGTGGCGATCATTGCATTCTGATCAGCGGGAAATGATCAGAACAATTTTTGAATTTGTTACCCGTGAACATGTCGTAGTCAACTTGGCACTAAAAATGTTAAAACATAAATTAATATTCTTTTTAATTATCTAAATTAAATGCATTGAAATTTATTTTTATAATTAATGAAAAAAAAGATAGAATTTTGTTGAATAATATATGATCGAGATCGGCCTGGACCTGGATTTCGGACCATGTCCAGGTCATTTTTCGGTAACCCAGACTTTTCCTAGACCTGGATTTTCTTGGATTTTGACCAGAAAACCCAGATCTAAGTCCAATACGGAATTCAGGCCAGGTCCAACTTTTTCTTAATGTATGCAAATTTTAATGAGGTAAAATTTTTAAAAATTAATTAAAATTTTAATTTTTTAGGTAACTTTTCTTAATAAGCTAAAAATTTAATGAAAAATAAGAGATAATTTAATTGCATTTGGTTATTTAAAAAACAAAAACATGAATCTGTTTATTATAATACATATTTGTAAAAATACTTTTTTTAATAAAAATTTGCAATTTTAATAATAAATTTTCTTTTTATCAAATGCCACCTGCCTGCAGCTGGCCTGGCACCACGCGTTCATATACACCGGATTTCGTTGACATTCCCCCTTTAATGACCACGTCTCGCAACATTCATGCTCATTGTAACATGAAAACTAAAAAATAATATATATTTAAAAAATTAATTATTAATTTCAATTTTAAATTATAAATTTTACGCGTGCCGATGAGGTGAAGGGCCTTGGCCGAACCGCCAAACTTTTCGATTCCGCCGGCAACGGCGGCGGCTGTAACAACACAAATAAATTAATATTTATATTTTGTAATATGTATGCATAGCTTAATTGAAAAAAGTGGAATTATGAAAATATCATTTTTTAAATGTTTTTTAAATTTTTTGTAAAAAAAATGCCTTCGCCGGTGTTGGCACACATCGCCCACGCTGGCATTGACCATTCAGGCACACATCTTCACCTAATTGAGCATTTAAAAATAAAATATTTTTTCAAATGATTAAAATAAGGAAAAGCATTAAAATAAAAATATAATTATTATTACTATTATCAATTTAATTTTCTTTTGATTTTTACCATTAATAAATCCTGCACAATTGCCGCCCAGGCGAACCTTTGCCACACAACGCGCAGCTCCATGAGAACGATCGCAGAACAAATATCTGTAAAAAAAAATTATGGTTTATTTATATTAAATTATAGTAAATTTAATTTTACGAATTAATTTTAATTAATTAATTAAATAATTAAGGACATACTTTGAGCCACAGGGTCCATCTCGGCATGTTGGTCGTGGGGCATATTCATATAAATTGTCCGTGTATTTGTTGTTTAGCCCATCCGTGTTCTGCCATGGCTAAAATGATAATTTTGCTTAAAATGAAAATTAGAATTTAAAAAATTAATTAAAATATACTGTAATTTAAAATATTTAATTAAAAAAAAAAACTTGAAATGGTCGCATTGAAGCTGAACCAAAATGTTGAGGAGCAGAACATAACTATAGGAATATTAATTTTATTTATTTTTATTTGATTTACTTTTAAAAAAAAATTTTTTTTCGCATAACCTAACTAATTAACTTTAATTATTTTAAATTTTTTGATCTGACATAAATATTTTAAACTAAAGACAACTACAAAGTTATTGAATAAAAATTTTTAGTTTAAAAAAATAAATTTAAAATTAAAAACATTTTTAATTTAAATGTGAAGAAGAAAAGTTAAAGTAAATGAAAAAGGTAAATTAAATTGTTTTACTTGCATATCCATAGGATAAATGGTTTCACGTTCACTTCGCGTTTGTTTGGTTTGGCGCCAGGTTTCCCATATATAAAATAAAATTATTTTAATTATTTAAACCAAAATAATATTGAAAAATCGTAACTAATTTTTATATAATTCTTTTTTTTTAATTACCAAATCAACAAATGAATGATGAATGAAGAAAATTGGATCATTTGCTGATGTGGATTGGTCAGTCATGTCGCCGCCGACAAAAACGTGCACATTGCCATGCGTATACTAAAATATTTTTTTTAATTAAAAAGAAAACTTATATTCGAGACCAAAAATTTCCCGAGACTCAAGACTCGGGATCGAGACTTGTCCCGAGGTTCGAGACCCAAAAATCTTTTCTCGTGACCGAGATTCTCAGATCACTAATACCTATAGGTAATTGACTTTCTCAGCCTGTTATCAATCAGTATAATCAATTATTTTATATTCCTGAGTTGTGTTAAATGTTTTACGAAAAATTAAATTTGTTGAAAAAGTTGTTATATATGGTTTTTGGATTGTGACTTTATTGTAATTTAAAATAATTGTTAATTGTGGTTTTAGCAATTTTTTTCTTTTAAATTTAAAGCGGAATCACCCACCTCCATCAAGTTCCAGCTAGACCTGTCTTGGCATCCCTAAAACCGAAATTGGAATTAAAACAATTAATTAATTACCGAATAAATTTGATAAAATACTTGTCTTGGCGCACTGAAGCCGAGGATCATTTCGATTGAATTTTGGCTCAGAAACCACTGGATACTGATTTTGTTATTTTATTATAAATAAAAAATTAATTTTTTTTAAATAAAAATTTTCTTTATAAAAAATGTGCCAATGCTTCTCACTCTTGTTCTCGGAATGCCGACCCATCTGTTCCGACCGATCTCATCACATTTGGACGACCCTTAATTAATTAATTCATGAAAACAAATGTTAGTTATTTTTGTAATTTAACTAATCAAAATAATTAGTGCCAATATTTTTTCGACAAAACATATTTCAAATATTTCCTATATTTAAATTAAAAAATTTCATTATTTTTAATTCTTTACAAAGAACTGGAAATCGTAATTGTAAAAATAATAATTAATTAATACAAAAATCAAATATTTGCTTGAATATCTAATTAACTAATGATCCAAACTAATTTGAGTTGCCCTTACGTCCAATGTTCTCCAGCCGGCAAAAATGCCAGTGACCAAATTGCCAGCACTGTCCGTACTTCCCATAAACTATGACAAAAATTTATTTTTTATAATTAAATTTAAATCTTTTTTTACCTCCGGTGTGAACAAATGTGAATCGGCCGGTGTTGGCAGTGCCGCTTCTAGCGTTGAATCCCAATAAGGAATTGCAACAGTTGGGTCCACTTGACGGAGCGCAACTTCAACTCTTAATTGGGGAACAAAAATTAATTAGTATTTTTATCATTTTTTAAATTAGGGATTATTAATGCCCATCAGTCTTAATTAGTGTGCTAATTGGAAACAATTAGCGCACTTTCTATTCTCCGGCATTTTCGAAAAGAATGCCAACTAAATAAACAATTAAATGACCTTTTTTAAATGATTAATTATTTTTAATCCTTAATCAAATATCATGCTAATTAGTGAGTGCCTTTTTGTAAATTCGCGGTGCCATGGCAAAAAGCCTGGTCCGGAATGGGCACTTCCTGCTGTTGCAAATTGGGCATGAAGTGCAGCCATACGGTCGTATTCGCCACTCCGTTTGATGGCCAGCATGGCGGAATGCTGGGCAAAAATTTACATTTTTATTAATTTAAATATAAAGTTTATAATAAAAAAATGGAAGACGGAAATATGATAAAATTAATTTGATAATTAAATTAATTTAAAAAAACGCATAAATTTACATTTAAATTTAAAAATAATAACTTAGAAATTTATTTAAAATTTTCAATTAATTTTGAATTTATACATATACAATATATGCCTAAAAATGAATATAAATTTTTAAAATTTTTCTTTTATTTCTTGTACTCTTTTTGATAGAGATGCAAAAATAAATACTTTTTTTTATTTAATTTTTTATATTTATTATTTTAAATTTACATATCGCACTCTCTCCTCGTCACTGAGCATTCGGTACTCTCGACGAATTGCCTTTGCTAATGGTTGGCCATTTGGGAGGCGACAAGCATTTGAGCCCTGTTGGCCATTGCCTTTTGATACAAATGAAAAGCATATTTCAAATAAAAAAAATACCATAAACTATTTAAATTAAACTAAATAATGCATTTTTTAAATTTATTTATTTTTTAAACAAATTATTTATTTTATTTTTTATTTAAAAAACTTATTTACCGCCCATATACGAGCAAAGACAGCCCAAATCCATGCATTGGTAAGGTGTGGCTGCAATTGGGGCCAATTCAGCGGCGAAAATTGGCGCTAAATTTTTCCATTTTTTAAAAAAATTTTATGAGAAATATTTAATTGTTTAGCAATTAAAATGAAAAAAATTTCCAATTATTTTAATTACTTTCAAGCCCAGGTATTGCTGGTGGTAGAATAATAGTCTCTTCTTCGTCAAGTATGACTTCCTTAATGAGTTATTAAACGAAATATGTTTTTTTTCTAATTAAATAATTTGTCGAATTTTGGGGTGTTAATAATTAATAATATTTGGGTAATAAATAAATTAATTAATTACCCTCGCTTTTTTGTCATATCGATACAGCTGTTCACAAATCTTTTTCAATGTTTTGTTCGGTGCATTCTCACAATTCTCATGGCCAAAGGCAATGGGAAAAATTTTCACCAAAATGGAAAATGAAAGAAAAATTTTTATTTTCACCATTTTCATACACCTGAAATTGCATTAAATTTGATTATTTAAGTATATTAATTGAAACAACAGTTGATGGAATATACAGTGTTGAAATTACGGTACCGGCAGTGGATTAACAGAATCGCCGAAATTTTCTTTTTTTTCTTTTTAATGTGTAAAACAGTTGAATTTTTGTATTTGGGACCAACTGGCAGTCCCCATGTGTGCTTTTTTTTTAAAAATTTGTGCGCTGGTTTAAGATGGCCATTTAATTCAGAAAATCTTAAATTTTTTGCGGCGCCTTTCGGCACCACTGGGCCCTTCCTTCCCCAGAAAATCTGAGTTTTTAGGCCCCAAGGCCATTTGTGCTGAATTTGAAAAAAGGAAAAACTTCGTAGCTCTGGCATAACTGGAACCTTGCGCATATTAATATAGCCGTGGTGTCATAATAAGGGTATACAGTAGTTGGGGCTTCCAAATACGGTACAAATTTTGGGAAAATCCTTTCCAAACATGCCAAAAAAATAAATTGCATACAATTTCGGGCCTTGAAAGATGAGGACGGCAAAACGCGTGAATCACTAAAACAGAACAAAGGCATTGCGCCACCACTTACCATCCATCATCAAGCAGAACAACCCATTTTTAGGAATATTATTCAAAACATAATCAAATTTTATGGGCTATTAAATGACACCAAAAAATTATAATTTTGTCAACTTTTTCAAAAGTTATGACGATTTTTTGTCGAAAATAACGTACGCAGTGTATGTTTTTATGTGCATTTTACAATACATATTTATTTTAACATTTTTTTCTCATCTTTTTCGGGTGTCTAAAATAGGCGCCAAGCGGAGAGGCCCACCCTGTCAGGGAAGTTCGGGCGTCAATTTTTTTTTGGGTTGGTTGTAAATCCATTGTTTTGGAGTTAAAGGGGAAGGGGCACCCGGGGGGAGACGGGTATGAGGGAGGGGCAGTGCCTTTTCGGAGAGTTGCGCGCAACACGAAAACCGCGAGCGCGACACATAATTATTGTGGGGTGGCGGGGGCGGTGTACAACCCCACAAAAAGAAGTAAATTTGTTACATCGCAGCAAACTCTGCCAATTATTGTAGCTTATGCACATGCTTTTGCCTTCGTGAGTTGTGTAAAATTGTGTTGTGCTCAAATGGCCAAACCGGAGGGCACAGACAGGTGGGGTTGGCAAACTGAGTCCCGCCGGATGGATGAGCAGAAAATTATGTATCGAAAAGTGGTAATTATTTAATAATAACAAAATATTGGCGCTCTAGATTTATGATGGGGACGGTCTGAGTCTGCCCCGACGGACCGACTGAAATAAATATTTTGAATTTGGTGGCAATTGGCACTATCAAAAAATATATGTATAGAAAAATAATGAAAAAATTTTAAACTTGTTGAAAAAATGAAACAAAATTCTGAAATGAATAGAAATTTCCGTGTATTATTTCGGTAACTCCGCCTGAGAATTTCATTTTATAAAAATTGGTACAATTAAACAAAAAATTATCAAGAAAGCAAATTTTCATTTAAAAATACGATAAATTTTCAAAAAATGTGTGCCTTTTATTCTCAAAAATTGTAGAGATTTCTATAAATTGCTCTAATTTCCTCAAAAAATTGGCTCAATATTGTAAATTTTGACATTTTTGGACAAAATCTGCGGCAAATCGCATTAAACGCATACAAACATATGGCCAATTTTGGCGCTAATTCGAATTTGCGTACGCTTTTCGCTGCTTTTTGTTGGGTTGGCCATTTTTGTAATGTTCTGTTGTTGTGTTGTGTTTGTTGTGTGATGATGTGATGGTGGAAGAATTTATTTGGGCTGTTCATTTGGCTGCTGCTGTTCCAGCGGTACAACACAAAATTAGGGAACAAAAAATGTGACAAAAATTACTGATAATTTTTACAACAAAAAAATTGGAAATTTTTTGGGATGGAAAGGGCGCACGCAAACAGTACATAATACCATAAAAGTGCAATTTTAAATTTAAAGAATACGACAAAACCATTCCAAACAAAATTTTTCTTTATAAAACGAATAAAGAAAGGCAAAGGGAGTTAATTTTATAATTGTCTTTAGTTATTAAATCTAATTATCTCATGTTTTAAAGTGAAATTAATTTTATTTTATTATTCCAAGGTAATTAGGTGTTATGGTTACTGCTAATTAATATTTTAATTACTTTCAGAAATTATAAAAATATTTTAAACCTTGTTCATGATTCAATTATTGGATTAAATTAATTAAGTCTTAAATTATTTGGATTTATTTCGAGCACTTTTCCACAAAAATGCTAATTAATTATGCATTTTAATAAGGGAAATGCATTCACATTTAATTTTATGCAACACATTTAAATTTATATTAACAATTACCAACCGAACAAAAGTGAATATTTTGTTGTTTTTTCTGTCAATTACCATTAATTAATTGATAGGGTAATAGGCAACAATTGGTAGTCGGTAATTAACACCATAATTAGGTAAATTAGTCATTGTTTGTTTTTCCCGCGCTTTCTCAGCACATTCCGTCACCACCATTTTTCTGTTTGCTTCTCATTGAAATTGGCGCAGCAAAAATGCCGGTGCCAATGCGATCAGTGAAATGGCCAATTCACTTGGGCATCCGATTGCGATGCCAAAGTTTGCGTGATGCTCCGTGTGTCCCTCATGCTGTTGTGCGGCGGAGGCCTTTTATGTGGCATAGTTTTTGCAAAATGTTTCTAATAAATGAAATTTAAATAAAAAACTTTGAGTTTTTTAAAACTAAAATTGTATAATTTTATATAAAAGTCATTTATAAGTGCACTAAATTCAATTTATTTATTTATTTTTTGATTAGCAAAGGTAAGCTTATGGGGTTCGGCTACGTATTTGGCAAATAAAAAATTACGGTATTTGAAAATGAGGCATTTGGGGAGCTAAGCTTACGATTTATTAAAAAGCCTCATAAAAAGCAAATCATTTATTCCATTTCAGTACAAAGCTTCTTAAAAAGAAAGGTATAATAAAGAATATTAATTGAAATTTTTTTTATTTTTATAAATAAATTGAAATTATTAAAACGAATTTTTAAAAATAATTAAATTGAATTTAAATTTATTAATATTTAAAAAGAAATTATTATTACTCTTTGCAGTTTGGCTTTTCTCTGCAGCTGTTCACAATATTTACGGGCCTAAAAAAATTTAAAAATAAATTTATTTGAATTTATTCTTATTTTACTGTAGGCGATGGAGCATCGGCACATTCGTCGTCCTCAGCAATTGTGCCAATGATCAAAATTGCCAATATGACGAGCAAAAAGAATTTGTGAACCATCGAAAATTAAATTTAATAAAGTATTAAAGTTTAATTATTTATTTAAATAAATTTTGGTTCCTTTAATCAATTTTAAATAAAGCCACAAATGTTTTAAAAAGAAGAAAACATACAAAGCGAATTAAGTCATTTAAATTATTCAAAAGTAATTTTTTAACATTTTGCCGCACATCTTTTTTTGAAGCTCGTAAATTTTTTGTAATTTTTTTTAGTTGAAAGAGAATTTTTGGGATTAAGGAATGGAATCATTATTTTAAAATTTTATTCATAAAACTTAAGTAAAACATAAAAAAATAGTTGAAAATTTATTTTATTCCACAAATAAATATGGTTAATTAAATGCATAGTAAAAAGAAATACATAAATGTTCATTTCCCTTTTATTTATTTAATTTTTTACAAAAATTTAGGGCACAGAAATTTTTTGCAGAAAAATAAATTGGGGTGGGAGAACAACCGAACGAATAAACGAATGAATGAAAGGACGGATGAATGGTGGTGAAGCGATTTTTGGCGCGGAACGGACACTTTTTGATGCGATTTGCACGCCCATTTTATAGCGCCGCGTTTTTTGGGGGGTGGCGCGGGCGCAGGCCGACCTTTGGTCACGGGACAACCGCCGAAGGCGGAAGGGGAAGGCGGAACAGAACGACGAAAATGGGGAACAGGATAAGAGGAGGAGGAGGAGGAGGAGGAGGAGGATGAAAATAAGGAAGAGAGAACGGGAGAGAGGAGGAGGGAGAAGAAAAGTGGGGAAGATGGAGATGAAAAGTTAGAGGGAGAGAGAAAAAGAGCAAAATGGAGAAGAGAGAGAGAGGGGAAGAGCAAGAGAGAGAAGGGGGAAGAAGGGGAGAGAGAGAGATGGGAAAAGCAAGAGTAAGAGAGAGAGGAAAAAAGGTGGAGGGAAGAAAAGAGATAGGGAGAGAGGAAGAGGAAGAAGGAGAGAGACGAAAATATGGAAGATGGAGGAAAATGGAGAAGAGGGGGAGAGAGAGAGAAAACTGGGAAAGAGAGAGGGAGAGGGAGAGAGAGGAAGAAAGAGAGAGAGAGAGAGAGGAGAGAGAGAAAGAGAGAGGGAGAGGAGAGAGAGAGAGAGAGAAAGAGAGAGAAGGGAAGAGCAAGAGAGAGAGAGAGGAGAGAGAGAGAAGGGAAGAGCAAGAGAGAGAGGGAGAGAGGTGGAGGGAGGAAGAGAGAGAGAAATGGAGAAGAGGAAGTAGAAGAAGGAGAGGAAGACCAGTTTTGGAAGGGGGAGTGAGCGAGGGATTGGGGCGAGTTGCGAAGGTTGACGAAGCAAAATTGGAGAAATATAAAATGTGGAAAACAAAAACTTAAAATAAAGTACAAAATAATAATTTAAAAAAATAATATTGAAAAACATTTGTACACAAAAAAAATTAATCAAAAATATCTTTTACCACTTAAAAAACAAATTAAAATATTAATTTAATTAAATTTTTAAGTTTTAAATAAAAACTAATTCCTACTTAATATTTCTTTTCTATTCTAAATTTTTTTACTTATGCTTAAATATTTTTGCATTTTGTTTTGGCAAAATCTCATTTCTTTTTCCGGGAAAGGATCGTTTCGGCGCCCTCGGTTCGGCGCCAACACTAGTTGTTGGACTATAACTTTTTTCTTTGTCAACCAAATCTAACATTCTTAGTATCATTTGAAAGCCCTTCACATGCTCTATTAGCTTACAAAAAGTGAAAAAATTATCTAGCCTGTAAAAAAAGTTATAAAGAAAAAATTCTAAAATTTCGACCTTTTTGCAATTTTCATGTTATAACTTTTTTGATAATTGTCAAATCGCCGATCAATAGCTTAGAAAGAGCTTCCAAACATGATAAGCGTCCGAATGATACCAAGATTGTTAGATTTGGTTGACAATCAAAAAAGTTATAGTCCAAAAACTAGGACGGCGCCGAAACGTGGGACGCCGAAACGACCCCTACTCCTTTTGGCTCCCGGATTTTTCGACAGTAAGACAAAAAATAATGGACTTTTCGACAGTAAACATAAAAACAAATAATTCTTATTAAAATAAATTATATTGCTTGTCGTTTTTCTAAATTTCTTTTAAATTAACATACTAATATGTATTGCTAAATCAAATTACTAAAGATACGTTTTTTACCTAGGAAAAATTTTAGAAAAATACTTCCCTTAAGAGCCGGTCCTTAAAATTTTCAAAAATACACTCCTAAGAAGAATGAAAAAATTTTCACAAAAATTCATCTCCAAATTTTTTATTTATTTCTTGGTAAAGAATTTTAGATTTTAAAAATTATTTATTTCAATGCTGGTTTAGCTTCATTTTGTTGTTTTTGAGAAAATTTTAGCTTTTACACCCCTATATTTGAAATTTAATTACATTTTCTGTCGAAAAGTCCCCTCCTCAAATTTATAATATTTCTGTCGAAATTTCCATTGCTGTCGAAAAGTCCGGCGCCCCTCCTTTTTCCCTATAAATTAAAAAAATCCAAAATATTATTTTTAATTAAAATTTAAATATATTTTAAAATGAATTAATACATAACATTGTTTTTCTTTATAAATTCATTGATTATACTTAAACTGTATTTGGTATTTATTTTTGGATAAATGTTTTCTCGTTTTTAACAATAAATTTAAAAAAATCAAAATATTAATTTAAATTAAAGTTAAAATTATAATATATTTTTATTGAAAATAATATACACAGAGTTTTTAAATAAAAAGCATTGTTACATCCCATTGTTTTTCTGTTCTAAATTAATTAATTACTTCTTTCTGCTTAAACTGTTTTTGGTATTTATTTTTGTGCCAAATGTCCTCCTTTTTCCCCAATTGTGCTTCCCTTTGTATGGGTTGGCTTCATTTGCCCCCCCCCCAATTAATTGTGGTCTTTGCCGTCCAATTTTGGCATTTTTGTTTTGGTGCCAACAAATCTGGCACAAAACTCTTTCCTAATTACCATGGAGGTGCTTCGCTTCATTCATCGCAAAAACCAGAAAGAGTTTTGTTTTATTTTGTGTGTGGGTTGTGCGCGGGTGGGTGCCCTTTTGCGGAAGCTTAAATTTGGCACATCATTACGCCATTTTCCCCAATTCTAACATTTTTGGAAAAAATTTTTTTTGGCGCCATGGAATAAAAAAGATTTTACTTAGAATGTAACATAAGTTTCCGCACAATTTTGTCTGCCTAATTCAAAAATTCATAACTCCGTAATAGCAAACTCATTATCAATAATAATGGCGTGTATTTCGAATCATTATTATTGCTTTGTTGAAAAATTTCTTTAAAAAACTTGTGCGGAAACTTATGTTACACCTTAAGTATTTATGCAGAAATTTTTTGCTTTATGCCGTTAAGTCATCCTAATTTTTGAAGCATTTTTTGAAAAAATAGAAGGTTTCAAAAAATAAATAAAAGAAATTTTTGCAAATATTTTTTGCTAATTTTTCGTTTTAAAAACCCAATATTTTATTGTAAATTAAAAATGTTTAAGTACAAGTTTTCTCTGTTATACGAAGCTCTCTCTATGCGTGTCCAAAAGTTAAAAATTCTTTTTTTTATATTAAAAAATAATTTTTTGTCCATAGTTCCTCGAAAATGGGTGCAACATTTTGGAAAAATTAAATCCAAATTTCAATAAAAAAATTATATTTATTGTACATTTTTCCATTGTTCCGGTGCGAAATTTTCTGCCTTATCTCATATTGTTATTAAATAAGAATTTTCATTTTTTCCTAAAAAATTCTTCCATTTTTCTAAAAATTCTTCCATTTTTTCGAAAATTCCCCAACCCCCTCACCGATTTTTTTCATTTTTCTCCGCCTTTTCTTCTTCCGTTTTGTGCCACCCATACTTTTTGTTTGCTCAACAATCAGCCGCGCCCTCTTCACTCTCTGTGTGCTGCTGCTGTCTGTCGGTGGTCATCCGACGGAGGCGGCGAATGAGTGGCGGCGGGCGCCAAATTCTTCCGCATCGGTCGGACGCGGCGGACGGGCGGCGGAGGACACGGCCTGCCACCGCCACCGCCGGCGCCACAGCGCCGCGCACACTCCCCCCGCGGCGCCTATTGTATTTGTGTGTGTTGTGTGTCCATTCTTTTAAGGCCAACAAAAAAAAAATTGAGATTTTTTTGTTAGCGGAGAAAAAACTAGGTTAAAACTTTAAAAATTTAGTTTTTTGAAATTTTACTATAGGGAAAATTAAAAGAATTTTTTATTTTATTTTAAGAAAATGTGCAACTATTTAATTTAGAAAAAAACAGAAAACTTTTTAGTTTTAGAAAAAAATTGGAAACAATTTAATTTATGATACTAAAAAATTCGAAATTTTTTAAGAAAAATTAAGAATTTTCAGCGCCTTAGTAAAATTTTTTTTTAATAATAAAGAATTTGTTCAGCATTTAAAATGGTTGGTTGGTGATAAATGTTGTAGAAAAATCGGATTCCAAATAAGTTTAAGGCTATTGCTTCTCAATTTTCTGGTCGAAATGCCACGGCGATTTTGGGAATGATTTCATTTTTAAAAATTTGTTTCCTAATTTGTTTTCTGTTTTTTTCCAAAATTTAATGTCAAATTAACTTGGGTCTCCGTTTGTTGTTTACATTGGCATTTCTTCAAATTTTGGCATGTGCCATTTCCGTTCCTGTTAAAAACTTCAGAAATGCTCGACTCCTCCCGTTCAATCCATTAATAACTCTCGATCTTTGCTTCTGCATCACATTACTCTTATTTTAGTGCACTTAATTTTATAAAAATGCTTGTAAAATTTCAAGGACAATTGAGACGAAATTTTCAAGGAAAATAATAAAACCTTTAAGAAATTCAAAACTATTGCAATATGTGTAAATTATAATTTATAAATTAGCTCGGTAAAAAACCAATTTGATTTTTATTTAATGACAAAAAAAACGGAAATCCCGAACTCCATGAGCAAATTGTTTTTTTCAATGACATTACTACAGATTCCAGAACAGAATAAAACTTTAAGAACGATTTTTGCATTCAAGAAAATTCTAATTTTATTTATGCATTTCTTTTTGGAAAATATTTTAAATTGATTTTTAAATTTAATTCCTCCTCTGATAAAATAAAAAAATATTTTATAAAAATTCGTTGAAATTGCACAATTCATTTTTCGTACACTTCCTCGACAACAGAATCAGCTGTATGTGTACAACAGCAGCAGCAGCACAACAACAAAAACAGATGAGCACTTTACTCTTTTATCATCATTTTATCATTTTATCACAAATACCACACACAATTCACAAAATCATCGGCAGGAGCAACAGAAAGCAGAAGAGTCATTAAAGCATCATAATAATTAATACTAATCATAATAATAATAATTAGGGACAATGAGAGTGATAATGAGTAGTGATAAGCGGCGATGAGCAGATTTGCTCCTCCTTTTTTGTATGAGAGCAAAATACGCCCCCGGCGGGGGGGGGGGGCGACGTGTATTTTAGTGCCAGCCGGGAGGCCGACCACCTCAACCACCGCCAGACCAACTCCCGCCCCATCTCCTACCAGCCGCTTGTTTGTTTGCGTTTGACGACAGGACGGGCGGGGGAGGACGGGACGACGACGGACGGATCACTTCTTCTTCCGCCACCCTTGGGCTTTCTTCCGTCAGTTCTTCTTCCGACAAGGATGAGGACGAGGAGGAGCAGGACAAGCGACCCAACCCCCGCGTGAAGAAGAATTGGGGACAGCCGGTGCCAAGCTGTAGCAGCACCACCAGCAGCAGCAGCAGCAGCTGGTACCAAGCACAAGCAAACAAAAACATTAAAATCAGCTGCCAGCAGCACAGCATTTCCCGAGAGTGTGGAGCATTCTCGCGGTGGTCATCACCAGCAGCACATCAGCAGCTTGGCCAAATAAATTTCTCCCGTTGAATTTCATGCGGCTGGTGCTAACGGTCGGCGCCTCTGCTGGCTGATCAGTTCAGTCGGTGCCCATGTTAGTGCCATTGTGCCACCCACCTCCGTCACCATTTTATTTCATTTTTATGTATTTATTTTTGCATTTTCTAGAATTTTATTATTCCAATCGGCTGATTGATCATTTGAGTTAACCCATGTCCATGCTATAGCCCAATCCCTTCTTGATTTTCCGATTTTTTTAAATTTTGAATTTTACATTTTTTAGGGTTCGGATAAGTCCGATCGGCTGGTTGATCACTTCATTCATTGACCCTCCTTTTGCCCCTCCCCGACCCTTTTACGAGACTCCCGATTTCTTTTTTATTTTTTTGTATTTTTTTAAGGTTAGTACCAACCAGTATGATCGGCATTCCGTCACAAGCCACGCTTATCCAAAAAATAAAAATTCTCAAAAACATTAAAATTCCGAGGCTTACTGCTGAGCAGGCTACGATTTTAAGAAGCAGGAAGCTAGGTTTAAGATAAAGCTATATCAAAGTCAGCTGAATAATTTCTTTACAAAATATTTACCCATTTAATTTCAAATCCACACAAAACTCACCAAAAAGTTACTCACTTAAATTTATGCCATTTCAATGTATCCCAAACGCACACTTACGCAAATTTTTTTTTTTAATTCTCGGAAATATTTAAAAAATTCCGTATTTGTGGGAAACCCTTACAAGAAAATTGACTTTTCCACATTCATAGCTGCTCAATGTGTGTATTTGTCGCTTCCGACCAGCAGCGAGCGAAGTGAGTGTTAATGGTTTTGGTGTTACGTCAATTGGCACAGGGCAAAAGCCGCCCCAAATGTTTTAATAAATGGCATTTTCGCGCAATATGTTGTTGGCTTCAACGAAAAGTTTACGGCTTAATCCCTTCCCCCGTGGCAGGCAAAATCCCTCCACAAAAGGCATTTTGTGTGTGAATGTATGTGTTTGCCTCTGGCAATTTGGGGCAAAAAAAGAAAAGAAATTTGAGCGGGGAGAGTGATTTTAATTAAAAAGTTATTTTGACATTTTTATAAAATCTAGTAGAAAATTTGGATTTTTTTGTTTTTTCTTTTTAATTTTTAAATTTTTGAGAAATTTTTGTGCCGAATTTGGCCAAATAGGCCTAAAGTACAGAATTTAGTGCAATGTTAATTGGTTTTTTTAAAATAGTTATCCCCATAAAAGGCATTTTATATTTGAATTTTTGTTTGCCTGACCAAATTTGGCAACAAAAAAAAAAGATTTGAACGGGGAAGGAAGTAATTTTTGTGTTAATTGGTAGATATTCGTAATTAGTACATATAAATGCACAATAATAATTTTTAGTGAACAAAAATATTTTGCTAAATAAGATGACAATCCGTTGAAGTCTTTATTCCAATCAGATTACATGAAGATAGAATTTTCAAATATTTTAATAAATTTATAATTTAAAATGAAGGGGAGCTTAATATGATGATGGGTGAGATTCTCGGTTTTTGAGTCGAGAAATTCTCGGCATTTTATCATCTCAGGCTCGAGAGCCATTCTCGTTCCGGGTTGGCTTTCTTAAAATTTTCAAAAACAGATCTACAAAAACGACTAAACGACTCTGATAGTAAAATTTTAAAAAATATCTCAACTAATTCGACATGATAAAATTCCCTATTTTTCGTTATCATTTTCTGCAAATTAGGGTAAAATTTGTTTAAAAAAAAAATGTGCCTAAAATAGCTAAAGATCAATTTTTGTGTGCTAAGTTTTGAGAAATGCTGCATTTTAATGACCAATTTCTCTTTTTTTCTATATTTTATAAAGTTTGGATTTTTTATTTTCTTTTTTTAAGGTATTTGAATGATTTTTTTTTAATTCCTCTTCTAACTAATAGCTCACAGAATTTTAAATATTTTTCATTTTTTTCATTTTTCATGGTCCTTACCAATTTTCATACTTTTTTTATTATCCCAAGGCTTCTCATCCCTCTTCTAAATACATTTAAATTTTATTCATAATAATAGAGCTCAGTATTTTGAAAAAAGCCTGACCTGGATTTCCTGGACAAAAATCCAGGAAAATCCAGGTTGCCGAAAAAAAGCCTGGTCCTGGACCTGGATCCATGAAAAACCCAGGCGTGGGGCCAGGTCCAGGCCGAGCTTTAATAATAATAATAATAAATTCATTTTATTATTATTATGTAATGAAAATCTTACAGAAGCTCTCAAAATAATAATTTTTTAAATAAATTATTTCCTTGGAATGTTCTCAAACAAACATTTTCACAATAATGACCAAAAAATAAAATTTACGGACAGATTGTCCACTCTGACGGATTGTCCGGATATCGTTTTCCAGCTGTTTTTTTTGTTTTCATAAGCCTCTTAATTTTTTAACTTTTACTTATTCCCGATTAACCCATTCCGTCCCCCCCCACCAATTCTCGTGGCACTGTGCCGTCCCATCCGGTGCCGAAGAAACAAATTTCCGCCGCCCATGGGGTTGGGTGTCCCACGACGGATTATCGTCATCATCATTACAATTGTCGTCAAACGGCGCCGGGCTGCTGCTGCCAGCCGTCCGGCAGCTGGTTGAAATAATTTCCGCGCGGATTATCCCATAACAGCAGCCCCAACTGTGCCATTCATTAAGCCATAACAATGGGGGCACACAAAGAAGAATGCCATCGCTGAAGAAAGTGCCATCGTGGTTTCTCTGTCGCCCGAGGGGTTCAATTGTACATGGCACCACCAAATGAATGTTTTCGTCACAAATTTTAATTCGCCCATCCGATCTTTGCCGACACATCCCAATTGGTTAGCCCCCGTCGGGGCAAAAGTTTTTAATGCCAATTTCAAATTAATTTGTCTTCATTTTGCCAACAATGCCGTAGTGGGGAAGGGCACAATACCGAGAAAATGTGCCGTGCCGTCATTGCTGTTTGGTGCGCAAAACTGAAAAAAGTGCGCGCTTTTGTAATATTTTTTTTCAGAGATTTAACAAAAAGTGCATCATCATTATCAGGCTAATCATTTTTGTGACGGCGGCACAATTTTTTCTTGCGCAATTACAGTAAGAAATTTTCCATAGAATTCCTTTCGCTTCCGTATTTGTTTTTCATCTATTGGTGGGACAGAGGTCTTAAAAAACTTCCGGAATTCCTTTAAAAATTTTTTCGATTTTTTAAATAAATAAGAATTTACCTTTGTTGTTATTGTTTTTCCCTATGTTTTATGAATAATGGAAAATTCGGCGCTCTGTTCTTGAGCATACTGTAGTATCGTAGCTTATAGAGAGAGAATTTCTCCAAAATAAAAATGCAAAAATTCTTTTGTAGAGCGAAAAATTGTTCAGCTTCATACTTAAGAAAAATTGAAAATTTTTGGAATTCCGATAAAAAATTGATTTATAGAGAGAGAATTTAGTTCTTGGGTATGTATTGTAGTTGGCCATATTTTTTCCGCATAACTCGAAAATCGATGAACCAACTTTTTGTTCTTGATAGAGTGAATGTTGTGCAATTTTCCCATATTTTTATGGCGAATTTTCAATTTTAGTATTCCAAAACAAAAAATTTAAAAATGCAAATTCTACAAATGTACCGTACACCTTCGCTTTCTTCCCAAAATCTTCTTCTGCTTATGGTACTGTTTTGTGGCAAAATCAAGTGCCAGAACATCGGGCAGTTTCGTCTTTTTTTTGTCTTGGTATCCAATCGGGCACTTAAAATATAAGTCCGCAAAACAAAAACAAAAATTGGAATTTTTGGCAGTCTTTCGGTCCCACCAATTCAGTCTCAGTACATTTTTGAGCATCATAAGAATTTTGTTGACAAAACCAACGAAAATTGGGTTTTTCGAAAAGTACTTAACTTGCTATATTAGCCAATCCAAAACATAAAGTTTCTCAAACCTTCAAAATAAATAAAATATGAAAACTTTAAAATACTTTTAGCTTTTAATTTTGCAACTTTTCTTAAAGAGTTGTTTAATCGCTTAACAATTACCTATTTGCTTGAATTATTCGCTTCTAAAACAACATGTATAGATTTTGTACATATTAATTGTGAATGAAAAATGCACTGAATTGGCATGGGATTGAACTTACGGAACGGAACTGACCCCCCCCCCCCCATCGCAGCATATGGTCCCGCTTTATCTCTATTGAGGGCAATTAGCAATGTTTTGGCACCCACTCACAAACAGCAGAACAATTTGCTGGCGCTTACATTAGCAGCACCGCCTTATGTAGGACCGAACCTCACCACCGTATCACAAATTTGACGAAAATGCCATTCACACCACAGTAATTTGACGAAAATGCCATCCTCCCCCCCCCCCAGCAGTAGGAGGCGGCACGGACGATGGCATCCGTTCGCGGTGAGTTCATTTGTGCGCGCAACAACAAAAAAAAATTGGCAAAACGTACACACACACACACACACACACACTAATTACTAATTAATTGTGCACAGCACAGAAACTAAAAACGGCACAGCGCACTCATACGCATTAATTCACACATCGCAAAACAAATATTATTATGTTATCATTAGCGCGTGTAAATTTGTTTGAGGACATCCGCCGCCGGCGGCGCCGTTCGGCGCGTCTGATGAGGGCACAATTGCCATCGCCGCGTGGCGAAAAAAATAAGTACCGTAACCATATGACACCACAGCGACAAAAAGCACCGTAACAACAATTATTGCTTGCTGTTCCCGCAGGGTGGGCGGGGGAACACCGTAATTAGCAAATAAGATAAAATTTCGCGCACAATTTGCTAATGAATTGAGCACTGGCACGGGGGCGGGGGGCGGGAGACATCCGTCGGCGCGGCAAAATAAATGAGTCAAACAAAAGTGCGTATGCCGGCGCCCCTCCCCGCCCATTCATTAGTGACGCTGCTTTGGCATTTCTGGCATTTTGACTGTTCGCCATTAAAAACAAAATTGCTTTTTGTCAATTTTCCCCCATTTTAAAGTGCAAAAAAAGGGCAAAATTTATTATTTTGGCGAATAAAATAAAATAATAAATATAAGATTATATTGAATAAGAATTATTTTGTTTGTGATGTGCTGTTTATTGCATGACATTTGCTGTGGCATTCATTTTGTGTATGGATCAATCCGCTTCACCTACGGCAAAATAAATTTGGCACAAATTATTTATTTACAACACAATACAATAACATTTTTGGTCATTTATTTAAGCGTGTAAAATCATATGTAGGTTTAATCACAAATTAGCCGAAATGCATTAATCCCGTTGGGTTGGATAAAACAAAAAAATAAAATGAAATAAAATGAAATTCCGGAAAAAAGAATTACATTTTTTAGTAAAATTTATTTTGTCAAAATTATGTACAATGCATTAAATTTATAGTAAAAAAACAAAACGAAATTGACGAAAATTTTATACGAAATAACCAATTATTAAAATAAAGCCATTACCGGCTCTATTTTAAGAAATCCTCATTTGGGTATTTTTCATGCACCTGCAATTAATGGCTTCCCGTGATTTTTTTTTTCATTATTATACTTAAATAGTGTATCATTACAATTTTCAAAATGTGAAGTGATGTCATGGGAATTCCGGGAATCGGAGTCGAAATCCAAGGCCAAAAAAAAATCGAGAATTAAACAAACCCTGAATTCAAGCCCTTTTTCGAGAACCGGCGACCGGAATTTGAAGTCATAAAATTTAGTTTGGAAATCGACAATCGCTTCAATCCCTGATCCATATGCATATCAGGGATGGGACGACAGCATGCCGATTTCCGATTGCCGACCTTTTTGGGCTCGGAATTTCAATTTTCAAGGGTCGAAATTTTTTGAGCCGCCTGAATTCCGATTGCCAAAAAATTTCAGCCCTCGGAGATTCCGATTTCCGATTGCCGAACTTTTTTGAGCCGCCGAAATTCTGATTGCCAAAAATTTTCCAGCCCTCGGAGATTCCGATTTCCGAACTTTTTGAGGGTATCGCTCCCCTTCCCTGATCCATACATATGTATGTTGTGTGTGTTTAATTATTGGAATTAATAAATATTTACATTTTTATTACCTAATTATTTCCCCCCTTTAAAATTTGGTGTTTGATTTTTTGCTTATTTTCTTTCTGCTGTTGTGTTTGTGTTCACTTTTTCACTCTGCTGTTCAAGTCAAAGTGCACCACCATTTGCTGCTTGCTGCTGCTGTTCCTGGCGCTGGCCCAGCAGAGCCCATCGTTTTCCTCCCATTCGTCATTATTTTTTTGTTTTTGTTTATCCCCCAATTTTCAATCACTTTTTTTGCTGCCAGCCGACCCCCCCCCCCCCGTCGCCTCCGGCGGCGTTGGAATTACACAATTTTATTTGCTGCTGGTTCGGTGTTGGTGTTGGTCTTCTGCGGATGATTAATGAGTGATAATGATGTGATGTGATGTGGTGTGTGATATGATGATATGTGGGGGTGTTTTGGGTTTGTGTGCTGAAAGAGTTGCCAAAATTTGGGTATTTATTGAAATTTTTGAATTTTTTATTAAAAATATTGTGAAATTTTAGGCCCTGTTGTTTTTCAGCAAAACAGCAGCGATGGATGGATGTAATTAATTAGTATTAATTACTATTAATGATGGGTTCGAGAGTGTGTGTGTGTGTGTGTGTGTCGGTCTCAAGGATCGATTCAGAGCGTTCTGCTTTTTTTGTGGGATGAGGATGATCACGGTCCTGGGGATACATGACTACTCTCTCGACAAGTAAAAACAAAGTCTTGAATCACAAAATGCTCCTATTTCGAGACGATTCTCGAATTCCCAAATTTTCCGAATTTTGAAATGGGGTATTAAGAGAGTTGCTAAATTTAGGGTTAAAATATTTAGATAAAATTTTGCGAAGATAAATGTGATAAATAAATTTCGAGAATTTCAGTCTCGAGAAAATTCTCAGCTTTTTTCAGTTTCCAATTTCATTTTTTTCTAAACCAAAAAAACTCGTTGTTTTAATGTATTAATTTTTGTTTGTACGCCTTTCTCAAAAGCTTAAAAATATATAATCATCTTGCCAAAAATTAAGTTCTAACCAATCTGTACAGTTTTTTGTACAGTATGCCAATAAAACATTAAAAATTATTTTTTTCAACATATTTACTATTAAAAATGTCCTCTTCCCCCTCAATGCCATCACCACACGAACTGATCAGACAATTGATGCCGATGAGCAATGATCTCCAAAACAGACTCCAGCAGCAGAACGGCACGGCCATTGCTCAAATGCCGCCGAACGGATTAAATGTTTGTTTGAATAAAAATTCGAAAAAAAAAATTCAAAAATCAAAAAAAATTTAGATTTTCTCCGCCCCTCAAAAGCCCTTTCTGATGCCGCCGCCTCTTCTGCCGATTGGCCCAATGCAAAGTTTGGCACACCTCCAATTTCTCGGCCTTTTGGCCAAGGCCCAACTTTTGGCACAATGCCAAACGGCGGCACAGCAAAGCGTGCCGGGCATAAATAAGGCAAAAATAATAAAAATCAATTTAATAAAAATGAAATTAACGAGCTGAAACGCCTAGTATATAATGGAAATGTCATCCTTTTATTTTTACAGCTGTGAAAACATAAATTAAAATATTGCTGAAAAATATTAAAATAATTTTAATAATAGAAATTGAAATTTGCTGAAAATATTTAAAATAATATTTTAATCTTTTAAATCGGGAAAAATTTAAATAATTTCACCGTCCCCATATCCAATGCAAATTTTTGTTAAAAATATTTAATATCTTTTTAAAAAATTGGGCAATTTCCAATTGAAATTATTGCCTTCCTATTCAGCTGTGCTCTTCTTCTCCTTACTTATATATTCAAATTTAATTTAATATATTTCTGATATAATTTTCGCTATTGGACTCCTTTTCTCCAATTAAAATTCAAAAATTAATTAAAATTTAATTTAATTTTAATTAAGTTTAATTTAATTTTAATATATTTAATCATTTTCACAATTATTCTTCTCCTTTTCTCTTCAGATGCTTTTCTCCTCCTCCACTTCTTCTTCTTCCTCCTCCTCTTCCTCTTCTTCTTCTTCCGTCTCTTCCGCCGATGGGCCGTCCCCCGCGGCGAATTGCGCCGCTGCGCCCACCAACCGCCAAACTTTGGCCGCCGCGTTGGCCCACCCGCCGGTGGGCCAAAATTCGTCGCGCCGCCGGCGCCGCCCGGTGGCCAACATGGACAACACATTGGACGGACTGGTGGCCAAGCGGGCGGAGCAAATGCCGACACCGATGAAGCGGCGCTACCAAAGCGAAACGGAGGCCATCGAATTGCCGGACGACGAGCAGGAGACTAAGGCGAGGAGGAAAAGCCTGGGATTTTTTCTGGAAAATTTTTAAATTTTGCCCGAAATTTCAGCGCATGGAAACTGATCCGGACGTGTGCACGCGCATGTGCTCAGTGTGCGGCTACCAGGGCAAATGGGTGTCGGAGATGATCCGGCACAAGCGGGTGCACACCGCGGAAAGGGTTGGTTGGTGGTGGCACGGGCTGGCACACAGAAAATCTGGCATTTTCAATTTCGATATTTCATTTTGCAGCCCTTCAAGTGCAAGTACTGTAATCGTACCAGCAAGTGGAAGGCCGACCTGATCCGGCACGTTGCGAGTAAGTGCCGAGATTTGAATGTTTGGGAAATCAAATCCAGACTCCCGAATTCGAGACTGATCACAAGAACCAAGTTTCAGCAGAGATCTTATATTTGAAATTTGCCAATTATGAAAATGAATAGCAAAGAGAGGACCCATTTTTGGTCCGAAAATTTTTGGCTTGAAGAACCCTGTTGGATTACAAAAGTTTTTGAAAATAACATCCTAGGAATATTATTTTAGAATCTGATCATAAATATTTTCCTATAATGATTTTCGCTCATCAAAAAAAAAGAAATCTTGAATTTGCCGTCAAAAAATGATCAACCCACCGATCCAATTCTTCACCTCAGTATGAGAATGATCCCAAATTATCTTAAAAAACAATGCGCCACTCTTCGGCGCCAAAATTGCGGTGCCCGATTTAGCTATCCTGCTAAATACCATTTTATCCCAATAATTTGTTTGATTCAAAAAGTGCCAAAAAAATTTCAAAATTTTCAGAAACCCACGGCATTCGTGTGGTGTCCAAGTACAGTCGGAGCAAAGCGTTGGAGCTGGACAAGCAGCAACAGAAGCAATTGTTGATGGTGGAAGAAGCGGTAGAGGAGGAGGAGGAGGACGGCGGAAGAGCTTTTGATTCATCTTCGTCATGCTGTGACAGTGAAACGCCGACAAAGGACGAGAACAACAATCAAAATAAGGCAAAATTTTAAATTTTCAGGGGCCTTCCGCAAAATTTTCAATTTTTAAGAGCCTTTCCACCCATAAAAAATAAATCAAACCCAGGCCTAGGCCTTTAAAATACAAATGTTTTTTATGTAACGAAAATGTCGCTAAAAATTTCAATTTTCCCGAGCAGCTTCCGCCTTTTGCCGCCAGGCCACAAATGTTTTAATTTAGGCTAATTTCTCCGTTTCTCTGCCGGGCCACTAATTATTTTTAATTAGACTTAATTGTTTTTTTTGCCGTTGCTTTTCCGTTATTCCAATTAAAAAGCAGGAAAGTTTTATGTATCATTTTGGGCAAGAATTCTGTTTATAAATCTGAAAAATGCAATTTTTCATTAGACGGCGCCAAATTTTTGAAATATTAAAAAATATATGGATGAGTTGGATCATACCGTTTTTTTAAAATTTAAAATCCTTTTAAGTCTGGCGATGCGTCTACTCTGCTGAACTCGCAGGAGCGCAAGGCACAGCGACTGTTGTCCAGCATGGCACGCAACAAGCAGCTGGTGCAACGCCAACAACAGAAGCGGCGAATTGATGCGATAGTGGAGAGCGGCGATGAACTCGCTGGTGATCAGCGACCGGTGATTGACAACTCGCAACACTCTGCCGAACTCGCTGATCTTTTGTCGCTGAAACGAGAGACTGAACTCGCTGATCACCTGTCGCTGGGCTTGCAGCACAATGCCGAACTCGCCGATCAGCTGTCTCTGAACAGAGAGGCAGAAGTCGCTGATAAGCTGTCGCTGGGTTCCCACTATTCTCCTGAACTCGCTGATCAATTGTCGCTGGGCCCCCAGCACACTGCCGAACTCGCTAATCAAATGTCGCTGAAGAGAGAGGCAAAAGTCGCTGATCAGTTGCCGCTGGGTCCTCAGCACACTGCCGAACTCGCTGATCAGCCGCTGTCGTTCCCGAACTCGCACGCTTCTGCTTTCGCTGCTGGCTCAGTCGCTGAAGCGTCGAAACTGGCACACTCGCTACATCAGCAACAGCAGCAGCGTTTGCAGTTGGACGCGTCACTTGCACTGCTTCAGCAGCTGCTGAATATTTTGCCGCCGGTGGCACCGCCGCCGCCGCCACCCAATGGCACAGAACAGTCGCGGGACGGCACCGCTGGGAGCATTTTTCGGCCTAAAATGGCATGAAAAATTGACGAATATAAAGATATTGAACACCCATATTTGTCTGGCATTTCTTTTTTGTATTGTCGCGATGCGACGAATTTTCTGTCCTTTTAACGTGACATTGTAGGGCCATGCCGGGATGAATGTTTAAAAATTGTGCTGTAATTTTGCCTGAACAAGTCGGCATTTATAGAGTTTTTTTTTCGGGGAGAGAAAATCGTGCCGGGTTTTTAGGCTTTGCTAGGCTTAACAAATTTTCGCTTGATTAATTAAAATTTAATAAACATTTTGGCCAAAATATATTATGTAAAAAAGACATAAATTTAGCTAGATTTTAATTTATTCATGAGAAAAATAGCTCAAAATGTGAGCACTTATGATAAATATGCGGTTTAAATGATTTTTATGTTTTTAACAGTGAAACCCCGACTAAAAAGGTTGCTGAGTTTTTTTTTGTCGAGTTTTGAAAAACCCGAATTTTTGAAGGGGTTTTTGAGAAAGTTGACAGGTTTTTTGCCGAAATCATCTGCTGCTGGACTTTTGAATATGATCTATTACAATGTCATTTAGTGATCAGAAATTTGACCTCTGCTTTATTTTCATTTCAGTAAAACTTTATTTTATATAAAAAAAACTAATTTGGCTTATTGCGTTTAGAAAAATCTAATTAATTAATTAAAGGCCGTCTCATTTAAAAGATTTACTGAAATACTTTTGGAATCCAACTAGACTTTGGGTAAATTGGAGATGCTGTTTCCGAATCTGCCGTCAGATTTGTCATGGGATTGCAAAAATCGCTGATTTTGTCAACCTTTTATTTTTAGTTTTTTCATAACTTTTTTTTTACTTTAATTATATTGAGTTAAAATTAGCATTAATTTGATTGATATCGCTATTCTGCATCGAATGATACCAAATACATAATTTTATATGTTTTAAAAAATTAGTGGTTTACTTTTTTTATGGGATGCTAATGATTTCACATTTAAAAAAATTGTTATTAGAAAAAGTCTCATGAAAATGAATTATTTTTATCATTCTTAATAGCCCCAAAATTGCAATTTAAAAAAAAAATTTTGCGAAAAATCCACATTAAAAAATTCTAAATAAATTTTAAATAATTCTCAAAATTTCAGCCATCCGATTGCCTTAATTAATGCCCTTTTAAATAATCTTTTTGCTGCAATTTGTCCTTTAAAAGTCAAAATTTCATTTTTCTAAAAGCTTTCTCTCCAGAGAAAAATAATCCGTTATTTTCTTTTATCAATTATTATTACTGGGATATAATAAAATTAGCTGCCAACAAAAAGTGCACTCACAATGGCAATCTGTTTGTGCGTTTTTTTTTGAAAAAAGGAATTTCTGGCATTTTGTCGCGCCGTCAAAATCACTCGTGCGCATTTGAATGGTTTAGTCCACAATTAAACACATGTTTTGTTTGTGCCATTCCCAGGAATGTTAAAGCAACAATTCGAAGATCATTGTTGGCACATTTTCATTGCTAAGTTTTTGGTGATGGCGCAGGGATAATAAGACCCGAAATAATCTTAATTTTGATCGGATTAAAGCTGATCGGGACTCTTAACACTGTTTTTTTGTTTTGTTTTGATGCTTTTCGCCAAAAAAGGGATCAACAACTTTTTCAATTAATGTTTAAAGCCAGATACACAGAAATGGGACTGATCAGTAATAATGCCCGAGAGTTTCGGTCTCGGGAAAAATGCCTAGTTCAAAATACAGGGGAAGATTTTGAACAAATTGAAAATTTTTTAGATTAAAATTAAACTTAAGAATTGACAGAATACCAAGTGGAAATTTAAAAATTAAATTAAATAAAATCACTTCACATTTACACTCAAATTATTTTAAATCAAAAATTTAAATTTCTTCTAACTTTTTTCTTTTTGGCATTCCGTTTTTCCATGGATTTTTTCTCATTAATTTCTTTTTTGCCCTTTTGCTGCCGGCGGGCGGATGTCCGTCCAAAGTCGCGCAGCTCTTTGCTCGGCGGATTAGTGTTGGAGATTCATAACATAATATCCATCAATTTTTGATGGATGTTTTCCCACAAAGCCGTGGCACACGTGCCGTGCCGTGCCGTTGTTTTAAGTCCAAAATCCGTTACTTTTCAAAAACAAAATCTCCACGTGGTATTAGGAAGAACAGTGTGATTAATTAAATGGTACAGTATGTTATTTGTTAATTGACTTTCCAAATATATTATCAAAATAGTCCATTATACAAAAATTTCTCTAATAATAAAATTATTAATTTTAAAATTGTTAAGTTTTTTTCGATACAAATTTCTCACATAAATATGAATTTTGGTTGCAAAAAGCTACATATAGGGAATCGAGATCAGGGGTGGGCGAAGCTCGGCTTAGTACTCGAAGCCGAAGCTCGAATCGAAGCACAACTTTTTTCGAAGCACGAAGCTCGAAGTTCGAAGCCCAAAAAACGCGAAGTTTTCGAAGCTCGAAGCACGAAGTCTTAAAAAAATTATTTTACCCTAACAAAACTTTTTTTTCAAAAATTTTCGTATTCACTAACAATTAATTAAACTATAATTTAAAAAATTAATAATTTATGCTTTTAATAATAATTTTTCATTTTTTGATTTTGATTATGGCTAACAACTGAAATTTTCAAAATCATTATTTGGCCGGTAAAAATCAGTATTTTGGTAAATTTTATTCCAGGTTTAAAAAACTCAATAAAACGTTTTTGCAGCGCGCTTTTTCCAAAAAAAATCTTTGGGAGGGCCGACGGCGCCGGTAGGCGCCGTCGGGAAAAATTTTGAAATTTGAGCGTATCTTGTTAACAAATTTAAGCAAAAATGTAAAAATTTTGCGATTTTGAGCCTATTTTTTAATAAAAATTGGGGGCGGGGTAGGCGTCGCCGGGCGGGTGAAAAAATGCGAATTTTGGGCCTATATATTAAAAATCTACACTTACGTCATATATTTAAAATGTTAATTTTTGAAAAATTAAAAAAAATACTTGGAGGGGAACTGATCTCTTTGAAAACTCAATCTTTAGGGGTGTATTTTTCTCGAAGTTTCGAGCATTTTCACGAAGCTCGAAGCACGAAGCTCGAAGTTTCGCCCACCCCTGATCGAGATTGTGCTTTTTTCCCCGAGCCTCGATTTGCCGGAACTCTGACATTCGCGACCGATCATGAGATTTTCTCTTGGCTTTGTCGAGTCGGGCTTGACACCTGTGCCGGGGTCTGTGCCCAAGTTTCGAGAACGATCTCCCGGATTTCTTATCAGCTTGTCGAGCTTGAAATCGGTGCCGGAATGCAACTTCCAAGGCTCAAGGTCGACCCTGATAAAATTTTACTCCCAAAGCAAGGCCGACCCTGATCAGACTTTTATCGTTTTTTCCACGTGGCTCTCGAGGCCAAGACTCTCGACACACTCTCGACGAGCACTGACGTTAATTACATAGGCGCTCAATTTAATTTTGCGGGGGAATCTCTCGCCTTTTTTGGTCTTTGTCTGATCAGTCAGTGATTAATGATCAGTGATCACCCCAAAGTACGCCTCGCCGGTGGTTTGTGTTTGATTTTTGACCGTTGAGTCGCGCAGTACAATATCAAGGTATACCAATTTGCATGTGTCTCATTGAATTAGTATGGGATGAAGGGTAATTAATGAATGGACCAACCAACGAACTAATGAGCAACTTGCGGTAATTTTAATTGCCCGTTGACTAATTGACAAATTAATTGCCCGGATTTTGTGAGTGTTCGTTTTGCCGAGGAAATGAATATTTTTGTTGTGTCTGTTAAGTGAAAGGTCGTAAAAGAGAAGTGCATAATGAATGCATTAATTTAAATTTATTTTTTTATATGAAAAAAATAATTTTTGTTTTAATTGTCGATGCACAATTTATGCGTATTAATTAGGCTTCATTTATGCGCAAATAATTATGTATGGACCAGTAAAAAAATGTGATTATATCATTTTTCACAAAAATAAAAGCATAATTTGGTTTGAACAGAAACACATTGGACGAATAAAATTTGCCAAACAGAGGCCGGGTGAGATCGGCAGAAAAATCAAAATCTGATCAGTATTATAAAGCCATGTTCACTGTGATCAGAGGATAAATTTTGATCGGATCCCGATCAAAAGTAATCAAATCTTGTTCGGCATCTGACCAGTTCTGATTGGGTGATTTCCATCGGTATCCTTTCAAAATGTGATCAAGCATCAAAACTGATCAGAATCGGGTCATGCGGCTTGGTAGCAGAGCATTTATCTCCGATTACTTTAAATGCTCTAATGTGATCACTGATCAGGCTAATAAAGAAGTGATCAGAGTCTCGTCCGGTCTCTATTTGGCTTATGAAAGAGTTGCAAAGCTTAGAAACAACAAAAGCCATTCATTCTATGAGTGCGGGGCGCTAATTTTTTGGCGGGAGAATTAATTAGGGCGATTAATAAATTGAAAATAAAAATTGAAAACAAACAAAAAAAGAAAGATAAAACAAAAATGTGAAAGCATGGCGATGATGGGAGAAGAGAAAGGAAGAAAATGAAAAATGGGATAGATAATGCAAATAATGCAACGGAATGGATAAAAAAAATGGCTGGGGCAGCTGCAGAGCACACGTGGGCTCAAAGTCAGCATCAACAAACACAACACAACACGGATATGGGGCGATATGATGAGATTTTGTGAGACGAAGGGTGGGTGAGGAGATAAAAGGGGGCCAAGGTCGGGCTGAAACAGGAATTTAGGCAAAAACTCGAAGAATTTCGCCCTACAGTATCCCATAGGGCGAGTAGTTTTAAAGAAATTGGGGTCAGGTTTTCCGGAATGCA
The DNA here is from genome assembly GCA_004148225.2 of Heterodera glycines. Taxonomy (NCBI): domain Eukaryota; kingdom Metazoa; phylum Nematoda; class Chromadorea; order Rhabditida; family Heteroderidae; genus Heterodera; species Heterodera glycines. The sequence goes on along the minus strand of CP049713.1, from coordinate 8,861,944 downwards.
TCCGGACCACGGAAAATTTATTGGCATTTTCCGGAGGGTGTAAAGCGTCGGGGAAAAGAATGCCAAAACTAAAATTGGTTATTCTTATGGATGCAATTTTTAGGCTCTAAAAACTGCCAAAAAGGCTCTAGGCTCCAAAAAATGGAAAATAGGTCTAAAAATTCTCAAATTTAGGGGGTGTAAAATGACAAAAAATTATTCAAAAAAGTAAAAAAATAAAACAATAATGAGATATTACTAATTTTCAAAATCACTGGGAGCTCAGGAAAAAATAGGCTAAAACTTAAAAATTGCATCCCTATTATTCTATTTAGGATTTTTAATAAAATATTTAATTTTTCAAAATGTAACAATTTTTAAATCTATTTACGCCAAATCAATCGCCAAAGCCGTCAGTCACACATTTTGCCGGCAGAGAGCCGCCGCGTCCGTTTCACCGCTGGCGCTGATGTGCCGCCAGCTCAGCGGCGCCGCCTCGGCGACAACGCGTACAGCTGCTTTTCCTGCAGTTGTGCCATCGACGAAGATGGCATCGCTTTCAGGTGCCGTTTGCCGCGCAACAGATGGCCAAGCCGACGGTGTTCATTTCGCCACACTGCTTGGCGTTCCGTATCGTCCAGTTTAAGCATCGCTTCTGGCGCACTTAAAAAAAAATAATAATTTAAATAAATATAATTTCAAAATATATTTTACATTTCGGCAAATTTATGCGTTTGGTCAACATTGGCAACAATTCCATCTTGTGTCGGCACTTTTTGCCCAACAAAAGTGCCAATTTGGCCGGCAAACAATCCCTCTTCTTCGGACAGTTGATGCCGTTGTTGGTCGACATCATCAATGTATTGTTGTTTCGGGATGCGTGCTTCGAGCTGTTCAGACTGGTAGTTCAGGAAGGGCACTGATCGCTTCATCACCGAAGTACAGCATCAGAAAAAATAAATAAACAATTAAAGAGATGTTGTATTTATATATTGTAATGTTTCTGCATAATGAAAGATATACCCGGAGGATTACTGTACTTATACCGTAATCAAATTGGAGTGAACCGCTATGATGGTTATCATTTATGTTCTACCGTATCATTACCGTAGTGGCATTTAAGTGAAATGCTACGGCCACTGTTTTGTGTAAAAGCGAGAGAGAGACATTCGATGGAATACTGTGTTACATATACCGTAGTGAATGAATGCCACCAAGTTAAAGAATTGGGGAATACTTTACATGTGCTCAAAGGGTCTTAGCTCCATGTAAAAGATCTAATTCACGGCACCAACACTTATAGACTATTAAATTTCAAATGAGCAGTGCCCGTTGTGCCATGGTTTTGCATGCCATGCCATTCTCACCTGGAGCAGTGCAATTCGTGCTTGTACGACGCACACCTTGGCCCACATTGGCACACGTCGGCCTGTGCGATTTCCAGCATCATTGATGCCACCAAAAACAACAACAGCAGCAGCAGGAAAAAGCGATAACTGCCGCTGACGTTACTGCTCCTGCTGCTCGTTGAACTGCTCCAATTTGTTGCAGCCACCGTTTTACTGCTTGAATTTGTTGTTGTTGCCATTTTTTTTTTGGCAATATGAATAATGAATAAGGAACAAATTTATTGTTCTTTTATAATCAAAGTTGGCTTAAAATTTAAGGGGAGGTTGGGTTGGATGTTGTTATATGATGTGCTGTGCTAATGCAATGCGCATTAAATTCACGTTTTACCCATCATTTTTAGGCGGGGGAGGGGAGGGTGGAGGAGAGGGAGCAGTACAAAGAATATTTTTTAGAAATTAAAAAAAATAGGGAGAAATTCACCCGATTAAAAAAAAAAAATGAAATGAAATAAAATGAGAGCAATTCCAAAATGGGGCAGCAGCAAAAGTGAGTGGGTTGGACGAACAGGGCGAACCGGCTCACTAATGCTGCTGCTGCTGCTGAATTGACTGATTAAAAAGTGTAAAAATTTTGATAGAGTTTCCAAACTATTGCAGTATATGGACAAATTCGTGCCAAAAAGGGAAGCCCCGTCGCATTTGATCAATTCATTTTTTACGTTTGCGACGCGACTTGAAGCATTTTTGTACGGGAAAAGCAGCGGCGATGCCAATGGAGAAGGAGAAGCGGATCGGCAAGCAGAGGAGGCAAAAGCAACGAAAATGGCACAGCCGAGGCACAGAATTGGCGCATTTATTGCCGCGACGCAATGCCTCGGCATTTCGGCGACACAAATGGAGGAGAGGTAAAGCAAAATTGGAAGAAAAAACTTTATTACACTTGGAAATCCTGTAAAGAAATGAGCAAGCTTGAAAAAATTAGCCTGGATAAAGTAGCAAGCAAAGGCTTTTGAAAAAGGCTTGGACCTGCGCCCTGGTCCATGTTGGGACCTGGATTTCCTGGACAAAAATCAAAATGGAATTGGCCCAAAGTGCCTAGATGGGAGGGCGAAGGTGAGGGACAGAGGGAATTCAAAAAATGCTTAGAGGGGACATAGGGGACCCTAGCTTTTTTTTGTTTCGTCTCCCCCCGCACCGCTCTGTACAGAGAAAATGACCCCACCCAAAAAATTCGGTGACGGATGATAATAAACGCGATGTCGATGGTGATGATGATGATGATGTGATATGATCAGGTTACAAACGGACGGACGGATGTGTCGAAACAACCTGTCCCCCCAAGGGAGGGACACTTTCCTCCCCCGGGGCACATTTCCCTCCCCCCCTCCCATCGCACCATTAAACGTTGTCCTCCTCCCCCCTCCCCCGCCCCTCCTCCACCGCCCTGATAACACACGTCAATTGCTGTCGCTGAGTACGGACACCGCCGGCAGTGGGGCGGCGGAGAGACCCCTCTTTTTTCACCCTTTGCCCCCTCCCCCCTCCGGGCGATGTGATAATGATATATTTGCTGATGACGACACCACATTAAATTGCAAGAATTTTTTGTTCCTTTCCTCCAAAGATCGCTCTTCCCCACCCACATTGACATTGGTGTCCATGGGCTAAGTAAGGAGCTAAAATTTGCCATTTTTAGGGATTTTTTTAAAAAAAAAGTTCGGAGGTATTTTTTGAGGTCCCCTTTTAAGCAGGTTTAATGAATATTTTTAGTGATTGCCTTAACTTGTTAAGGGAAAACGCTGCTCAAAACGTGGAAAATATTAATGTAGCCTAATTTTTGTTATTTATATAAAAATTTCGAAGCATTTATTTGCGAAAAATTTGAAAATTTTAAAAAATTTCAATTATAAAGGTTGTCAGGAAAATTCAGCCCTCACCTGTCCAGGGTTGGTTGGACCTAAGAAAAGCGCCTTGCCTCTGATTTTTGAGCAAAATTCCAGGAAGTCCCAAATTTCATGGACTAGCCTAGCAAAATGAGTGACACTCGTCGGGTCGGGTCGGGTCGGCGCCGGCTGTTGTTTTTTGTCTGGCCCTCCCCCGCCCCCGAGGGCACATGAAAAAGCCATAGAGTGAAAGACTAATGATGGTGAATGTGCAAAAGCTGCACGCTATGTATAGGGGTAGCACAAAATTCATTAGCTGAACAAACACTGATTTATGGGTCGCCGTTTTGCGGGGGAGGGAGTGAAAATGAATGGGCTAATGGGCCACGTACGAATGGGGGCGGGGGTAAAAATGGGCGGCATTTTGGGGACCCTGATGAAATAACACAACGAAAATGGCACCCCCTCGGGGGGGAGGGGGGTGGCGGAAGAACAAATGATGACAGTTGACCCGCCGGGTTGATTTGTGGATCTAATAATGAATACGGAAGCAAATGGGATGGGATGATGGAATAAAAATAAATGTGAGGAAGAAGAGGAGGAGGCTGAAATACGAAGAAGAGTGAGTAATGAGAGTGGGGAAGAAAACGAGGGAAAATAGGGAGAGGAGGATGATTTATGAAGGGGGAAGAGGAAGAGAAACATGTAGAGGAAGATGAGTAGGAGGAGGATGAAAGAAGGATGAGAGGGAGGAGGAAGAGGAAGATGTAATATGAGGAAGAGCAATGAGGAGGAAAATACGGGAGGGGAAGATGAATTATAAGGGGAAGAGGAAGAGAAACACACGGAGGAGGAAGAGGAGTAAGAAAGAAAAATGAAGGAGAAAGAGGAGCATTAGTGAAGCTCAGGACAGAAATTCCCCCGAGACTTCACTGGAGCGAAACATGGCCCAGGAATCTAGGCTCGAGAATCCGAGACCGTAATTGCCATAACCAATTTAACACTATGGAGGACAATGCCGACCGTGGGGGCGGAGCTTGTGTACTTTTGCGAAAATGGGGCGGTGCAAAGGTGCCGAGGTCGGAAGATGGCACGTGAAGAAGGGGAGAACAGGGCGGATTAATGATTAACACCTGACGAGCGGTTGGGCGCCGCTTCGCGGCGCCAACCGCTCTTTCTTTTTCTCTTTCCCTTTTTCACTCAATATTTAGTTCTCTCTCTCTCTCTCTCTCTCTCTCTCTCTCGTTCTCCCTCTCCCTCTTTCTCTCTTCTCTCTCTCTCCCTTCGCTCTCTCTCTGCTCTCTCTATCTCTTCGCTCTATCACCCGTCGCTCTATCACCCGTCGCTCTCTCTCTCTCTTCACTCTGTTCTCCTTTTCTCTATTTCTCTGTTTCTTTCTTTCTCTCCCGCCGCTCTCTCTCTCTCTCTCTCTCCCCCTTCGCTCTCTCTCTGCTCTCTCTATCTCTTCGCTCTATCACCCGTTGCTCTCTCTCTCTCTTCACTCTCTCTGCGCTCTTTCTCATCCTCTCACCTCTCTCTCTCTCTTTCTCTCTATCCCTTCGCTCTCTCTGCTCTCTTTCCCCCATCCTCTTACCTCTCTCTCTCTACTCTCTCTCACTGCTTTCTCCCTTCTCTCTTTTTTCTCGCTCATCTCTCTCTCTCTCTCTGCTCTCTTTCTCATCCTCTCACCTCTCTCTCTCTTTCTCTCTATCCCTTCGCTCTCTCTACTCTCTTTCCCATCCTCTCATTTATGTTTCTTTTTCTCTATGAAACAAAACACCACTTTATGCGCAAATTTAAAAGGGCAAAAGTGGGTGGAGCTTCGCCTCACTTAATATATAGTAAGGGATAAGCCTATGAACTTGGATGAATGAAATTGGAGGAAAACAAAAAAACAGTTTGGCGTTATGTGATGTGTGATGGAAAAGGTTGCGCCCAAATGACACAACGCCAACGGCGCCGGAGGGCACAGTCCGTCCGTTCATTCGGCGAATTCCCGGCGATTTATAAAGAACAGCACTAAAAGTGCAAATTTTATCTTTGCACACTCAAAAGATGAAGAAAGAACAAACTCCAAAAAGTGAATTGGTGGAAGGATGAAAAACAAGATACATTAGCCGAGGGAATAAGTCGAAACTGATTATTTTTATTAAAAAGCGAGAAAAAAAATTATGATGTCTTTAAAATTGAAAAATAACTTTAATTAATCAAAAAATGAAAAAATATTTTAAGTGTATGTTTTTTTTGCCAAAAAATTTAAAATGGGTTAAAAATTTGCGATGTATAAATTAATATTTTTATTATTTTTTAATTTAATTTATCTGAACGATTAAATTTAGTTAAAGGATTGTTTGGCTTTCATAAAAACGGATTGAACTATTGAATTTTATTAATTTTCGAGTCTTTGGCTTAATTTTAAATTTTATTAAATAAAAAATCGAAAAAATATATTTTATTTTTTTCAGATATTTTCAAAAGTAATAAATTCTCGACCAAATATTTTCGTAAAAAAAGAATAAAAACAGATGGAATTAGTTACCTAAACTAATGAATTGACTGTTTAAAATAACAAAAAGTACAAATTAAGGTGATGAGTGCTGAAAATTTCGTTCCAATTCTTTGGGGCCAAATCGCCCGGGGACATTTTTGTTGTGGTTGATCCGGTTTCTAGATCATTTTGGCGCCATTTGTCACCGGGGGGGGGGATAAGACATGGGGAAAGTCTGGCAAGGGGGGAGTGCAGAAAAAATAATATTTTTTTGTCGGGGAATACTGGGGCATGGGGCATTAAACATGAAAATTGAAGAGAATAAGATAAAAATCAGACCGAGAGAGAGGGAGGGAGGGAGAGAGAGAGAGGACAGAGAAGTCATAGAAAAATGAGAGAGAAAGAGATGTGGAGGAGAGAAAATAAGAGTGATCAAGGAGAGAGAGAAAGAAAGAGGGAGAGAGTAAGACAAGAAAATGAGTAAAACGAGAGGAGCTGCTGCCCCTTCTAATGATAAACAAATGCTATAGTGTAAATGATCGGAGGATAAATATGGCATGACCTTCAAGGGCTATGGTTGCCTAATTAACTAACTAATTAGCAGGAAGGAAACGAATATATACTCAACGAATCTTAACAACATAGCAGCAAAGCAAGCAAATCATGCGCAAATGATGCGCATTGCTCTAATGTGTTTTTCCCAATGCTAATCGCCCAGAAAATAAACCAAAAAGTGAGATGAAGCATTAAAAATTAGCCCCGGGCGAAATGCATTCGCAACACTTTTCATGCTCAGGTGCCCATTGCCCAGCAAAAAATAAATAAATAAATGTGTGCCCCGGGGGGATGCATATCGCCTTTCTGCTCCCCGCTTTAAATAGCCCCCTGGCGCCCCCCCCCCTCTTCCCTCCACCCTTTGATGAGGGCGGAGCTTCTTAACTACGCTTTTCGGTCGGCTTTATGCATTTTATTTTTGATTTACAGTATGTTTTATTTTTTAGAATTTAAAGTATTCCAATTAAAGAATGTTTTCCTTTCTCCAAACTTATATTTCATGCAAAAAATCGTTTTGTTCAAAATACTGTGTACAAACGGCTCCCGGACATTTGGACAGTGGACATCGGGAGATGTGGTGGGCTGAACTTTCTTCGTCTTTTTTTGCTACCACTCAGACGCCAAAGTATGCCTGCCCCCGCTCCACTTTCTCCCACCCATATCTCAGCGATTATAAATCGAAGAGATTTTCGATCTTTTACATATTGTAGAGAATTTTATGCTCTTTCTGCTTGCTAACTCATTTTTTCCCAAAAAATTTCCAAACTGATTAGATTTTGTCATCTATTAGCATTTTTGTAAGTAAAAAATTTTCGGGAAATTTTGCTCTTTCTCTTTGCATAAAGTTTGCTCCTTTTCTTTTGACAATTGTTGTAAAAAGTCCTTAACCATAATGTATTTTTTAATTATAAATCTTAAATAATTTTTAAAAATTTCCGCAAAAATCCCAAAATGGAATTATTAGTGCAAATGTACCAAATCGTACAGTGCCACGGTGGTCCATATCGGCACAGAAATTTTTGAAATAGCACTAAAAATTTATGTCTGATAGCTAAACAAAAAATGTAACTTGGCATCAAATAGAACACAAGCGGTGGTTTTTGTTCACCACCACCACCGCCCCCAAAGAATGAAAGAACGCCTCAAAAATGCGTTCGTTTTGTCGTCGTCCGTTTTTGTTCGCCAAAGTGACACAAGGAAATACAAAAATGTGCAAAAAAAAAAAGGAAAAGATTTTTAATTAAATATTATTATTATTATTGTTAGTGATTTGATTTTGGGGAAGGGAAGTGGCGTAAAATTTGGAAAAAATTGGGTGGGTAGAGGAGTGAGTTAAAAAAATTAAAATAAGGGTTACTAAAATGAGAGTATATATTTTTTTAATTTGATTGCTAA
>CP049713.1:8828985-8853295 GCA_004148225.2 Heterodera glycines | reverse complement strand
TCGTTGGACCAAGCGTAGACCTTGACAGAATGGAGTTTTTTAATTTAAATTTGATTAAAATTTTAAATATATTAAATATAAATTTTAATAAATTTACATATAGAAAGTGAATGATTATTATTTAAAAGGCTATTTAAAAATTTATAATTGCTTATTATAAATTCTTATTCATTAAGCCTTAAAGGTAAACAAAATTTCAATATTTAAATTCTATTTAATAAATAAATTAAATATTTTTTTAATTTTATAATTTAATTTACATTATTTTTTAATTAATCCACTTTAATAAAATTAGTTTGACCTGTGCTGCGGTGTGCGCATCGATTAGCGCAAAGCCAACTCTGGTGCCCAGTGCAATGAGTCCGTGCGCGGAATTCAGTGCCAATGCGGTGACCAACTCGGGTCGAATGCCATTGATCCACGGGATTTGGCACACCAACTCGGGCTGATAGCCTGGGGCGAGAAAAAATTCATATTATGTAGAATGTGCCACATTAAAAAATTATAACAATTTTTTAAAGAATGGAAACGGTCAGAAAAATTTCCTATCCTTTATTTAAAAACTAAAAAAAAAAATTTTTTTTTGCATAATTTGCACTTAAAAGTCATTGAAAAACATTTAAAGTCATTTTCATTTGGTTTGGAGTTCAAAAGATCAGATTAGTAAAACGAGGCCTCGTCTTTATTTTTAAAAATTGCCTTTTCATAAATTCGCGATGCCACGGCAAAAAGGCGGGCCCCGCGTGGGCCGCGCCGGATTGACCAAACGCGGCATGGAGTCCCGCAATTTTGTCATATTCACCACTCTTTTTGATGGCATTCATTGCGGCATGCTAAAAATGATTAATTTTAATTGATTTACAAAAATTGTCTAATAACTATCTATAATTTTAAAAATTTACGAAATCCAACTTCATAAAAAAAAGTTTACGAAATTGTAAACGAAGAAATTTCGTTAAAAATTGAAAAAATTGAAACGAAATTAAACTTCATTAAATTTTTGGAAGAAAAATTTTGCTTTTTCCCAATTTCATAAAAAATTTTCCCCTCTTTACCAGTGCTTTTACGATTTTCGTTGAAAATTTTACGCAATGCCGCGGACCTCTCTATACGATTTACGAAATTTACCCAACCCCCCCCCCTGCCCATCTATGATTGGAAATTCATTTTCAATTCATTTTTTTTTTAATTTCGGCATGGCACCCACCAGCGGGCCGGCGCAATGCGCCGCCGCGCACTTTCAGCGGGATAAGTTCAGCGCAGTGGGAGCCCAACGATGTGTCCGTGGAGTGGGAGGAATTGCGCGAAGACGACGGCGCTGGAAGCGGCGGCGGTGGCACCGATTGTTCGGCCGCTGGCGCCGTCGTCGCCGATGGCATTGCTGTGCCGTCGGCAGCATGCGATTGTCGCTTGAGGCGACCGGTGGCGGACACGGCTTAATGTTCACTAATTAATTGATTAATTAAATTGCCTGTGGCAAATTGACAATTAATTTATTAATCAACTATTCTTAAAAAATTTATTAAAGTTTTAAACTTGAAAATTTTCCGGCAAAAAACTTAGAAATTTTTATAAGAAATTTCATCCGTTGGTTTTTTGGAAAAAATTTTTGAAAAAACTTAGTAATTTCACCATAAAATTTCGAAAAACGCAAGAAAATTTTCAAAAATATTTTCTTCAAAAACTTTTTTAATTTTTTTTGAAAGATTTATATTAGAAAATTTTTTTAAATTTCGGAGGAAATAATACGCGGGCGGAGGACTAGATATATCCTTAATTAAATGACCGAAACAATTTAATGATTTTTTAATAGCGTAATTAATGCCTAATTAATTTTTTGATTACCCTTTGGCGCTTCTTGGCCACCATTCTTGGGCGATGGTGGTGCTGTTGTGGGTAAAAAAGTTGTTGAAATGGTGGAACGGCACAACTGTGGCAACACCAATGTCTGTATGAAAAAAAATTGTTTAGCAAAAATTTTCATTTGGCATTTTGTATAAAAAAAATTTTGAAAAATCCGGGATTTACCGCAATTTCTTGGCAACATTCGGTCTTGGCAAAAAGGAACAGTGTGACTTGGCCAGAACGGCTGGCAACAAGCAGCTGGCGCGAGTCCAAGCACAACTCCACGTCCGCAACCGCGTGGCTAACCACGGGAACGATCAGCTAAGAAAAATGGGAAAAAATGGTAAAAAAAAATTTTTTTTTAAATTAGAATTTAATGGCATTTTGTAAATTTAATTATTGAAATAATTATAAACAATAACAATAAAAATAAAATATATATAAATTGAAAAAATAATTTACCAATGAAAATTACAACAAAAAAAATTTTTTAATTATAATTTAAGGGGTTTTGTAAATTTAATTAATGAAATAATTTAAATAATGACATATACAAATAAAAATTTATTATAAATAGAAAAATAATTTATATATTGAAATAAAATAAAAAAAATTGCTTTTATAAACACTTTATTTTTTATTAAATAAAACTTTATTAAAAAGTAAAAAAATAATTTTTTTATTATAAATAAAAACATTTTACTGCTTTTTCTTCGCCTCCGTTTGCTGCTTGTGCCGCTTGCAGAGAAGCAATGTGTGCCGCAACATTCTTCTCGAAATGCCTTCCCGTTTTCAGCTTGTACATAATCTTAAAAAATTAAATTTAATCTTATTTTATTTTACAGTATTCGTTATGTTTTTTTTGTTGGTGCTACAATATTACCAAATAAATTACCGTACCTGAAGCTGTTCACTGGACGCTTGCCAAAATTTGATGGACCCATCCTCGTGGCCGGTCAACAGCATTTCCTGCTGTCCTGTGGCACATTCTCGGCCAATTCCGCCTGCATAAATTATTTATTTTAAAGAGTTTCTATGCCCTCAATGAAACAACTTTTAGTTATTTTTATGCCTATAATTTTTTTAACATTTTTTGGGCCGACTAATTAGCCCCAAATTTCTTAGAGTGATTTTTATTTAGATTAGATATTTAAAACTGGGTAAAGTACAGGCCTGAAGCCAGAAAAAAATTAGGGGGGGATCCGAAGATCCTTTTTTTGCTCTTTGGGTCAAAAATCCCAAACTTTTTTCTCCAGTGTTATTTAAAAAATTTCAGCGCCAGAAGAAAAAACAGGAATTTGTAGCCGTTTTCCGCTAAAAATGACTTCTTTTTTTTTTTTGCCATTTTGGGGTCAACATTTAAAAATTTCCCACTTTTTCTTGAAAACTACGGGCCTGGTACAATATAATAAGGGCAAAGTACGGAATTTTAAAAAATGAAGACTGATTAAACGAATATTGCATTAGAAAATGAGAGAGTATCGTATAGCCGAGGGAGTACGGTATTAGAATTTTTATGGGTTGGATCAGCGGCAGCACTTACCGTTGAGAGGCCATGGCCGTTCGCTGAGCCGAACGCCTTGACGCCGTTGGTTTCGTCCGACCAGCGTCAGGGCGGCGATCAGTTCGACCGGACAATCGGAGAAATACCTGACGGAACAGCAGAATGACTTATATATAAAAAATAATAATAAAATTTAAGGCTACTCATAGTTTTTTTTTAATTTTAAAAACAAATTTTTTCCATTTAAAAGCCGTTTTTTTATCAATATCGTTGTTATTTTTACTTGAAATAGAATAAAAATTAACGTTTTTAAGCAATTAAATTAGTTTTAACATTTTAAGCAACGCAATTTTTTTTTTTTAATAAAATTTTTTCTTGAAAAATATTATTCTTTTATCCGATTAATCCAAAGTCATTTTTATCAATGTTGCTTCTTTTTTTTACTTGATCATTGTGACTGGCGATTCGTGCAAATCCATCGGATGAGGCACTTCAAAACAGGGATATCTGAAAGAAAGAAATTATTTAAATAACTTTGAAATTAATTTAAATAACTTTTTTTTAAATTCGGGTTCGCTCAAATAAAATACATAATCAATTAATTATAATGTAATTAATTTATTTCTTTATTTAAATGTAATTAATTTTTATTTAATAATTGCCATTTTGTACCCTTGGGCTTGCATGTCCACAACCAGCAGGTCGTTGCGCAACAGCACAGCCATGGCGTGCGGATGTTGTGCTGCGCTGGCGTAGGGCGACGCGTGCAGCGGCAACATGGACACGATTGGGTGGTCCATCTGAAATAAAATTAAAAATTAATTAATTAATGATCTAATTGATGAGCCCACCTCCAGCACAGTGAGCGACCCTTTGGCACGCATCACCGTCACCGATGGCAATGCGCCCTCGTCCATTGGCATGCCTAAAACGGCACATTTTTTCAAAATTTTTCAAATTTCATGGACGGCTTTTTGAGTGTTGGTGATGATGCTTTTTCATAGCCGAAAAATTTCAATAAAATTTTAAAAAAGGGCTCAAAAAACGACAAATTTTTTGTGTGCCATAAATTCAGGTGTTGGATATTTATTTGGTGGATTCGTTTAATTTTAAAATTATTGTGGCATTATGTTGTCTTTCTTATTTTATGATTGTGACTAGAGACCGGAAATTTCAAATTTGCGGATCCCGCTGCGGGACTGGAACTCAAAATTTTTTGCGGGACGGGATCCCGCGGGATTAATCCCGCAAATCCCGCATTTAAAATTTGCGGGATCCCGTGCGGGATTGCGGGATTTTGGAAAATTCGAAAAAATTTCAATTAAATTCAAAGAATTTCCAAAAATCAAAAAATGCTGAAAAATAAATTTTTAAGGGCTGGCGGGATGCATTAAAAGGGACTGATGGGTCGACTAAGATTTTTCGATTGGATCCGACGGTAAAAAGTTGATCGGAAATCAAATTATTAACGGTTCATAAATTTGACTATTTTTCAAAACCACTTTTTTGCGCCGCAAGAAATCGGAAATTTTTCAAAAAATATACAATATAATAAAAAAATTTCTAAATATTTTAATAGGCTAAATTTTTTAATTCTTAACCAAGTAAAAGGTATTTCACAAATGTTTTTAGTATATTCGCTTGAAAAAATTATTCAATTATTTTATCAAAATCTTTTTTTGTCATTTTTCATTATTTTAGAACATTTTTGGGAAAAGGAGTGACTATTTACACGTTTTTTACAGCGCGATTTTTTCAAAAACTTTTTGGGAACTTGGAGGAGGGTACGGCGGTGCCGATAGGCGCCGCGGGAAAATTTTGTTAACAGATTTTGTCCAAAAAATTACAAAATTTTGCGATTTTGAGCAAATTTTGCAAGAAAAATAGGGATTTTTAGGGTCCGGCGGTGCCGATAGGCGCCGCCTGGAAATTTTTAAAAATTTCAGTTCAATTTATTATTAGAAATTGTACAAAACTTACTAGTTTTTAAAAAAAAAATTAAAAAATTTACGACTTTTCATCAAAAATTTCGGAAGTCGGAATTCCGACCCCAAAAATGTCGGAAATCGGAAGTCTTTCCGTGCCATACCTGGTGCCTATCGACATCTGCGAGAAATTTTATGAAATTTAATGCGATTTGTTAACAGATTTTGTCTAAAATTGACCAAATGACGCAGTTTTTGACTCAATTTCTACAGGATTATTAAGTAAAAGCCTATCCGGCGGTGCCGATGGCGCCGCCGGGAAAATTTCACAAATTTTGAATGAAATTTACGATGAAAAATGAGTTAACTTTAATTAAATTTATTATTTAATTTATTTAAAAATATTTGGCATTCTGTCTTAGAAAATTTTCAAAAAAATAATAAAATCCCGCATAATCCCGCACAAAAAATCAAATTTGTGGATCCCACTGCGGGATTGGAACTCAAAATTCTTTGTGGAACGGGATCCCGCGGGATTAATCCCGCAAATCCCGCAATCCCGCAAATCCCGCATTTTCCAAAAAATGCGGGATTGCGGACTGGGATCCCGCAAAATCCCGCGCGGGATCCCGTCCCGCGCCGGTCTCTAATTGTGACCTCATTAATTGTCTATTCATTCTTTTTAATGGAAATTTCTTGTTCTTATTTTTTCATCGTCAATTTCTCGAGACTAAGAAGAAGGAAAAGATGCTATTCAGAAATTGAAAATTCACTGCTTGGTTAATCGTGAAAATTTTGAATTTTGCCCGGGACTCAATGGATTGGGGCTCGGTTGGCCCAGTGCTGTGCCGGCCGCGCTCATTAACACCAATCACCACACCTCCGGCGAAGATGATCATCTGATCGCCATCACTGTTCACGCTCCAGCTCAGCTGTGTGATCGGCTTACATGCCACAGCGGTGGCATTGGCAGCACTGTCCGATCGGTGCCGTTGTTGTTGTTGTTGCTGATCACCACCAGCAGCAACAGTTGTCTCTTCGTGGTGGTTGTCATGCTTCTGCTGCTGTTGTTGTACATTTGACATGGCGCCATGTGGCATACTGTGCTGTACCATTTCGTGCGGCTTCTTCACATTCCAAATGGACAGTGAACCTGTGCGAGTGGAGTGATTAAGAGTGATCAGACTCCGCGTATTTTAATTGATTGAATGCCATTGATAATTGTAAATGATTTAAAATAATCAATTTGACATAATTTCTGGTCCATTGGTCAATCATAATATCGAGTGATCGATACTAGAGATTGGAAATTTCAAATTTGCGAATTCCGCTGGGGGAGGAACTCAGAAATTTTTGCGGGCCGAGATCCTGCCGGATTAGTCATGCAATCCCGCAATTTCCAGAATATGCGGGATTAAGGACTGGAATCCCGCAAAATCTCGCGCGGCATTCCGACCACGCCGGTCTGTAATCGCTAGATTAGATAACTACACCCGACATGACCGGCCCATTTTTCGACACGGTCTCTGATCACTTTTCTACATGATCCGATCACTCAAATAATTGCACCAATCAATAATTATTATTGAAGACCTTCAATTTAATGATGGAATATTGTCTATGCGGATACTGTATGTATTACAGTATCGTCTCACCGTCGTGGTGTCCGGCCATCAACTGTTTGCCGTCGAAGTGCCAGCTGACCGCGGTCACCGGACTGTTCGGTTGATCATCCAACCTGAACCGGTCAACCTCGCGGGTCTGAATATTCCACAGCACAAGTTGACCACGGTCGAACACAATTAACAGCTTGGTCGGGTCGATGGGAGAGACCTGTCCAAATTAGAGAACATCAATTAATTGGAATTAATCCGATCATTTTATTATATCATTAATAATAATTTTTATTTGTATTTAATTTAAAATATATTAGTCATTTGGATAACTAGATTAAATAATTATTATTCTTTACTTAAATAAAATTAAATTATTAGTCTATAAACTAATAAAAATATTAGTCTATTCGATAAATAAATTAAAAAATTATTTTTTAAATTAAATTTAAAAATATTTAGTCAATCTGACAATTAAATTCTGTTAATAGCTTAAAAAACCTTTAAAAGCATCTATTCAATTTTAGTAATTTAGAAATAAATAATAATATTATTTTGTTTTGTTTGGCAAAATACCTCGATGGATTTAATGGCACCAGGATGAGTCCGACAGCTTCTAAATTTAAAAAATTTAAATTTAAAATAATTTTGTCATACATATCAACTGCTTTGTTCCATTGAATTACATAAGTGGAGAGTTCAAAAGTGGCCAAACAAACAAAATAAACGTTGCCCTAAATTTAAAAAATATAATATTATGTTTTTTTAATATTTTTAAAATAAAATATTTTATTTGCTTTTTTAAATAATTAAAAATATTTGCCAAATTCAATATTCATTTATATTAAATTGAACATTAAAATTTTATAATAAAAATTTAATTAAAAATCCGAAAATATGATGCAAAATGCCACAAATACCTTTTCCGTGCCAACATACAACCATCGACTTTGGAATGGCAAATAAATCGTCGAAATTCGTTCCTTTGACATGCGCAACGAATGGGCAATTTCGGGAATTCGTTGTCTTTAAAAAAAATGTTTTTTTAAAATTATTTTTAGATGTAATGATCATAAATTTTGGTTGGTAAAAAGGGTAATAATTAAAAAAAAGTAATGATCAGAAATTATTTTGGCCCATTAGACACAATAGCATGAAAAAATTAATTTAGGACAAAGCCAAGGAGAGAAATGATCGGACCATAATGGATACCAGCAGATAAAAGGTTTGGCAAAATGCCAAAAGCAAAAGACTCTCGGAAAATGTGTTTTTAAAAAAAGCAATAATTTTTTAAATTTTATCAAAATAATGAATAAATTTGGCACCATATTTTGCACCTAAAATTCCATAAGTGTAAAGTGTCGTCCTGAAGTGCACTAACAAGGCCACCCTAAAAATTAAAAATAGTTTTTTTTTTTTTATTTTTTTATTCATATTATTTTATTTTCAATTTTTTGTCACCTCATTTATCAGAAACTGAAGGTGTGTGACGGGCTCATCAGATTCATGCTTTAAAAGCTGGTCAACGCCGGCCTTAATTTCAATGGGAATTTTATTTACTACGGTAGAATTGGTAAATGTATCACTGTCATACAGTACTCAATAATTACTTGGCCGAACAGACGAACACAGCCGTTGCCCGAACCGATGGCACACAATTTTTGGACAGGATCATATGCCATGCATTTTGGCGAGTTGGGAAAGCCGTGCCGAACAATCTGTTTGAATTTTTTTTAATAATTTGAAAGCAATTTGTGAAAAATATTTTTGAATTAAATATTAAATTAAACCCATTAATTAAATTGAATTGAATCATTCAATTGATTTATTAGTAATTAGTTTTAAATTAATTTCAATTTATAATTAATTTTTTATGGATATGTTTATTTATTTTTGGTATTTTTGAATAAAATTTTAGCTTCCTTTGCTCATTTTATATTTTCTTCTACGATTTATAAATTAATTTTGGATTTCTTTTTTATAAAGTTATTCCGTATAATTTTTATCATTTTTTCTGAATCAAATAATTAATCATTTTTGGTTTATTTAATAAATATTTTGAGTGCTTATCATCCTATCTAATCCTAATTCTCTTCCTTATCCTTTATCATTGTCCTCATCCTTTTCCTTACCCTTATCATTAATTTTTTATTATCATTTTATCTCTTATTATCCTTATCATTATCCTCTTCCTAATTATTACCATTATCTTTATCATTATGCTCTTCCTTATCTTGGTACTTTCCTGTTTTGAAGGCACATCCCATTTTTTAATGCAACAAAGAGCGTTCAATATTAATAGACTTATTTTGGAAGCATAAAAGCAACAATTTCTGCCAAAATTTCCTCAAATGCATCGACGTTACGTCGCTTACACTCCTCGTGCCAAAGAAACTCACATAAATACGAGTCAACATTTTTTTTTACTTTGCTCAGTTGACAATGTGCCGGTTCGACCCGTTCCCGAATGTTCGCCAATTGGTCCGACACTGCATTAGCGGTGCTCGGCAAGTCCGCCGTGTCCTCCGAATCGCCGTCAGTGAACTGTGCCTTAATGCCATCGATGGCCGAGGCCAAGCGCCTCCGGGCTCGGTCCATGCCCTTGCCTTAAGCATTTTTTAATTAATTTTATTTAAAATTTAAATTAATTTTACTTTTTTTGTTTGGCGAGACGAAACACTGAAAATTCAGTGGCAAATTTCAAATAAATGGAGGACGAAACGATGAATGAAAGAAAGTGGCGCGGATCAAATAACAAAAGCTGAAAATGTTTCGGCACTTTAAAAGGATTTTTGTTCCGAAAATTGAGACGATATAAAAAGAGGGAAGTAAATGGAAGGTTATAAATAATTATTTTAAAATTTTAATGGATTAATAAGTTTTATTATAATTATCTCATTAAAAAAATTTTGGCTCAATTTATCAGTAATTCTTCTTAAGGGGAAATGGTAAAATTCAAATCCGGGAGAGATGTGTGTGCCGTGGCACCTGCAAAAATTTTTCGGCAAATTTTCATCGATTCCATAAATACATCTAATTTTGCTATAAGAGAAATCACCATATTCGGCGCTTTTTGTGCCCATTTAATTAGTTTAGGCAGGTGCTTATAGAGACGCTTAATTCGCCAACAGATTTATTTTATTTTTGGAATTATAAAACGACCCGGGCACCCTTTTTAATTATCTTTTGGATACTTTAATTAGTAAAAAATGAAATGGAAAATTAGCGGTTGAAAAAAGGCCAGATAAAATTTTAATTAGAATTAAATGAATAGTTAAAAAAAAATTGTCAATTTTTTTGTAAATTTAAATTTAACAAAAATTTTGGTTAAGCCAATTAAAATGTTAATTTTGTGCATGTAAAGATTGATAATTTTATCACGTAGAAAATTCATTAGAAATTTGTAGGGGCAAGGCATAAAGGCGTTAAAATAATGCACCTTTTGTGACATCGCCGCGGGGCAATGAAAGAAAGGCACGCGCCGTCGGCGGAGATTAACGCAAATAAAAACCCCCAGGCGAGGGAGGGGGGAGGAGATTTTAGGCAAAATAAAAAAAACCACCAGAAAATGGGCTATGATATTTTAGGAGGGGGGGAGGGGGTGAGGGTAGGCATTGTAAAAAAAAAATTGTGGCGCCAGCACCAAGTTAAGTGCCCGGACCCCCTTTAGCCCCTGGGGTGGTTGGGGGTCTAAATTTCGAGTTTTCGGGAATACCTCTTTTTCGTGAACCCGGAGCGCTTCCGGATGTTAAGGCGCTTTATAGAGCTCGCCGAGGCGAACATTTTAAAAAAAATTTCAGCTCCGTAGCCCCAGGTTGAGTAGGTCATTTGTCCGGAAAACTGGTATAATGGGGTGAATTTGGCTGGGGGCCGGTGTATTAGAGGTGCCATTGGATGTGAAATGTGGTGCCAACGTGCTTAAATGAGATTAAAAAATTTTTGGACAAAGTGCCGAGTTGGTCAGACAAAGTGTCCACTTGGCCAGACAACATGTCTACCCCGGACAAAGTGTCCAAATTCCAAAATGTTCGCAGAAGAATGAATTTATTTTTAAAAAATTCTCCATATCATTGGGAGTACAAGAAAAAAAAGTTTGCACAGTTTGGACCAGTTTAAGCCGAGTTATGAATTTTTCAAATTTCAAATTCTGCACGACAAGGGGCGGGCGCGAAGCGCCTGCCCCTCGAGGTGCGCGAGCGAGGAGCGGAGCGAAGCGGAGCGACGAGCGAGTGTACCGAGCAAATACGATTCATACAAATCCAAGTACCGGTTGCTCAGCCCGTCCCGATTTGTCCAAGGCTGTCAAAAAAGTGCCATTTTTTTGCATGGAAATGCCGGATTTGATTTTTTTGAAAGCCAATGGAAAGCTTTCGCGTTTTGTCTCATTTAAATTTTCTTTCAAAAATTTCTTACAAATCATTTTTGGATTTCTAAGATTCGCATTCAGTTTATTATAAGAAACATGAAAGTGCGCGAGCGAGGAGCGGAGCGAAGCGGAGCGACGAGCGAGTGTACCGAGTCAATACCAACCGTGCCTCTCGCCCTGGAGCCACGCTCTGCATGACAAAGGGGCGGGCGCGAAGCGCCCTGCCCCTCGAGGTGCGCGAGCGAGGAGCGGAGCGAAGCGGAGCGACCCATGGGGTACATTTGTTCGCGCTCAAATGGCGCTTGCTGTTGCCGTTTCATCTCCCAAAACAAAGGGGCGGGCGCGAAGCGCCCTGCCCCTCGAGGCGTGTGAGCGAGGAGCGGAGCGAAGCGGAGCGACGAGCGAGTACGCCGAGCAAGCGCCAACCGATGCTGCTCATGACAAGGGGCGGGCGCGAAGCGCCCTGCCCCTCGAGGTGCGCGAGCGAGGAGCGGAGCGAAGCGGAGCGACGAGCGAGTGTACCGAGTCAATACCAACCGTGCCTCTCGCCCTGGAGCCACGCTCTGCATGACAAAGGGGCGGGCGCGAAGCGCCCTGCCCCTCGAGGCGTGTGAGCGAGGAGCGGAGCGACGAGCGAGTACGCCGAGCAAGCGCCAACCGATGCTGCTCATGACAAGGGGCGGGCGCGAAGCGCCCTGCCCCTCGAGGTGCGCGAGCGAGGAGCGGAGCGAAGCGGAGCGACGAGCGAGTGTACCGAGTCAATACCAACCGTGCCTCTCGCCCTGGAGCCACGCTCTGCATGACAAAGGGGCGGGCGCGAAGCGCCCTGCCCCTCGAGGCGTGTGAGCGAGGAGCGGAGCGAAGCGGAGCGACGAGCGAGTACGCCGAGCAAGCGCCAACCGATGCTGCTCATGACAAGGGGCGGGCGCGAAGCGCCCTGCCCCTCGAGGTGCGCGAGCGAGGAGCGGAGCGAAGCGAAGCGACGAGCGAGTGTACCGAGTCAATGTCACTGTGCAACCCTTGAAACCAATTAGGCAATCAATTAAAAAACGAATTGCAAATGGAAATTAGGTAATCAAAATGACTACATTACCTGTTGAGGGGCGGAATAGCCAAAGATCATTTCAGGACTGGTCTGTTGCAGAAACCAATAAAATTGTTTACATTATTTCCTTTTCCCTTTCTTTTTCCTTTTCCGTTTCTTTTCCATTTCCATTTCTTTTCCCTTAACTTTTCACTTTCCCTTTTCTTTTCCATCTTAACAACTAGGCTCAGCTGTCTTCCGGTAGCTGCTGCTGCAAGAACATCCAGACACGCATCTGCGCCTGAGCTGCTACTGCACTAACAACCTGACGCATCTACCCCGTTACTGGCTACAACTCGACGGGATAGGCTCGGCTTTCTATAAAGCGCAGCCATCTACCGGGACGCCTAGTTTAAATTTAACAAAAATTTTGGTTAAGCCAATTAAAATGTTAATTTTGTGCATGTAAAGATTGATAATTTTATCACGTAGAAAATTCATTAGAAATTTGTAGGGGCAAGGCATAAAGGCGTTAAAATAATGCACCTTTTGTGACATCGCCGCGGGGCAATGAAAGAAAGGCACGCGCCGTCGGCGGAGATTAACGCAAATAAAAACCCCCAGGCGAGGGAGGGGGGAGGAGATTTTAGGCAAAATAAAAAAAACCACCAGAAAATGGGCTATGATATTTTAGGAGGGGGGGAGGGGGTGAGGGTAGGCATTGTCAGTGCCGAAAATTAATTGGGGGTGGGGAAAATGGAGGGGGGACTTAGGCAAAAAAAAAACGAAAATTCAGACTAAGGTTTTCAGGGGCGGGAGAGGCATTGTCTGTGCCGAAAATTAAGTGGGGGTGGGGAAAATGGGGGGGGGAGGGAAAAGGGCACATTGGCACGGCGCACACGGCACACAAACGGGGGAGAAAATTGGCACAAATTGATTTGCCCCAGGGGAAAAGCAGCGCCTGCCTAAGGAAGAAATAAACAGTGGTGGTGGCAAAAGGCAAAAAAATGGGAGATGGAGGAGGAACGTGAAAATTCGTTGTGATGAGAAAAGTGTGGGGGTGAAGGAACAGCAGAAGATAAAAAAGGGGTGAAAATTTTCAAAAAAAAAATTAATTAAAATAATTATTTTTAGCGCAAATTTTCAATTGAAAAATTGCAAATTGAAAAATTAAAAAGAAATTTTCATTATGACATTTTTAAAATTAAAATATAATTAAGGAAAAAATGAATAAAAAGAAGAGTCCGGAAAAATATACAGGTTTTGTCAATTTTTAGTTTTTGGGTCCCAAAAATGGATTAACCAATTAAATCCGATTTTTTTGTCTAAAAATAAATTCTAAATTTAGGAGAGGAAAATTTTATTTTTTTTATAGCTTAGCTTAAAGCTTTTTTCAATTTTTTAAATGTCTCAGTTATGCCAGTGGTTAATTTTCATATTCATTATAAAATAATTTGGCAATAAATATTTAATGGTAATCTAATGAGATATAAATACTTCAATGGCTTACCGAGAGCTGAATTTTCCGGGAATCGAGAATTCGAGCAGTTCTGTTAATCCAAGTGTCTCATTTGTCAGTTAAGTGAATAAGTGAAAATTTTCTAATTTAACAAAAAATATTTTGAAATTTAAATTTTAATGTGCGAGTCAGTACAAAAATTTGAAATTAAATTTAAATGCCAATTTTTTTTGTGTACGAATTTATTATAGAAAAAAATAGTGTCATTTTTGAACAAAAAAAAATGCCAAATACTACCTTTTTAGCTTATTTTCAGGCCAATGAATGTATGATGAATGAAGAAAATTTAGAAAATAAAAGATGCAAAAATTTTGTAAGTGTGAAAAACGAATTCTAAATTTTTGGGGAAAAGAGAAAAGCATAACGCAAATAAAAATTGATATCCCATGGGATGCAAAATGCCATCACACATTGGCGCGCCATCGTTCCGTATAAAATGCAATTTCCACCAAAGGCATTGGCCCAAAAAATATTATTTTCTCTTATGGGCCACCAAAAAATGTATTTTTTTTCATTCAATCATCGATTATTTTTATTGGGGGAATATGGTGTTGCGGCATTTTTGGAAAATGCGGAAACCATGACGGCATTTTTAATTTTGGCATTTTGCTTTGAGTTTTATTTGGAAAAAAAAGGAAATGGAAAGGAATGTGGATTAAACGATGTTTGGCGAAGCAGCCTAGTTTATGCTTTGAAAGCTACAAAAAAC
The DNA here is from genome assembly GCA_004148225.2 of Heterodera glycines. NCBI lineage: Eukaryota > Metazoa > Nematoda > Chromadorea > Rhabditida > Heteroderidae > Heterodera > Heterodera glycines. Next base: position 8,838,790 of record CP049713.1, on the reverse strand, counting down.
GAGCGCTTAATTAGCACCCCCAAATGGTTTCGGTGTCAAAATGATGGCGCTAAATTGGCGGTACTCAAATTTGGGTGACAAATGGCTAAAGCGGTGCCCAAACGGCGGCGCTCATGTGTCGTTGCTTCCTAAAGAGCCAAAAAATGTTTTTGTAGTGCCCATTAGGGATGGCATTCCGAGGCTCCAAAAATTTTAAGAAATCGGAATTCGAGGCACAAAAATTTTTCGGGACTCGGGAATCAAATTCCGTGTCATCTCTGGTGCCCATTATTGTTTGGCATATATTTTTGGTTTTCGGACTTAGATAAACTGAAAATTTGGGATTTTATTTCCTTTTCTTGGCATTGCGTGCCGCCAAAGTCTCGAGAATCTCGCTAATGCGAAAATTTTTTTAAAAAACATTTTTTATGTAAAAGGGCATAAAGCTAGACAATTAAAGCGAATCCAGACAAAAATTAAAAGCAAATTACCTATGACTGTTAATCTGGAGGTAATTAGCCCCGTTCACCCCGTAGCCGAGAGTCACTCTCGACCCAATGAAATCGATGGGAATGGAATTTTGCGTGAGAGTGAGGGGGGAGGAGGGCGGGGAGAGGTGGAATATATTTGGGCAATGTTTGGCCAAATGTTTGCCAATCGGTGTCAAATTTTGTGCCACAAAGTGTATGCATATGTTTAAAGGCAGGCCAAGCGGGCACAAAATGAGTTGGGCTCCGGAAAATAAAATAGAAAAAGGGAAAATGTATTTAAAAGAAGCGAGGATTTGAAAACTGTAAAAAGAAAAATTTTAAATATGTAGCAGAAAATGCCAATGGTAAAAAGGTTTAAAAAATTTAAAATAAAAATTAACATTTAAAAAATATAAAAAACGTTTAATTTGTAATTTTAAAAATTTAATTGTTTCAAAAAACCGAAACCAAAATAATACATTTTGACAAAATGTGAAAAATTTACCGGTAATTCTTTTAAAAATAAAAATTAATTAAAAAATTTTAAAATTAAAAAAGAATAGGTAGCAAAAAAGGCCATCAATAAAGGATATTAAAAAAAAGAATGAACAATTTAAATCTTTCGAATTTAAAAAAATATTTAAATTTATAAATTGAAAAAAATTAAATTATTGAAAATAAAACTGAAACAAAATAATAAAAGAAAATGGGAAAAATTTATTTGGGTCCATTTTTGTCTAAATAAATATGACCTGTAAAAAAAATTGAATGGCATGGGCCACAAAATAAATGAGTTTTGAATTCTTCATTTTCTTCTGCTTCTGATGATGATGAGGAAAGAACCAACGATTTTTTGGCGGTTCGGACAATGAAATTCGGCAAAAAATAAAAAAGTTTTCCGTCTGCTGGGCAATTTTGTGAAGTGGTCGTGTGGTGTGGTGTGGTGGGGTGGTGCTTTTGTGGCCCATAAAATGGGCTTTGGTGAATGGAATGAATGTGGTGAGTGCCGTGGCCAATTTGAGGGATGGCAAAAAAAGCGAAATAAAAATGAGAAAAGATTTATTTAAAAAAAAGGATTTACGAAAAATTTATATAATGCTATGGGCTTTAATAAAAATAATATATATAAAAATTTAAAAAATTGTGAATTAAGAAGATCAAATATAATAGAAAAATTTATTTAGTTAAAAAAAAATTAAAAATAACTAAGGAAAAAATATATAAACAATATTTTATATAAAAATTTAAAAAAATGATTAAAGAGTGATTAAGAAAATTGAATAGAAAAATTTATTTAAAATATTTATAACTTTTTTACATTAAAAATTAGAATTATCGGGAATAGGGAAACAAAAATCCTGAGACAAAATTAGTCGAGAAATAGTGTTAAAAAATGTGAGGTGGGAGGAGGGGGGAATTTTAAAGATTTTTCAAATGCACCGCAAGTCTTGTATCAGAAATTCATTTTTAAAAATTAAAGATTTATTTGAAATAATTTAAATTCCTCAGATATTTTAATAATAAATTAAAATATTTCTATAATTAGAATTTAAAAAATGCTTATGCAAAAAAATAAATATTTATTTAAATAATAAACAGAGCCCCAATTTTTTTTATGCGTTAACGGCGGCGGCGGAGGCACAACAATGGAAGCGAAGTGACGACATTTGGCGGTCGGTGGTCGAGCGGTTTTTTAACTGCTGGTGAAGAGCGTGAGTTTTGAATAAATATTTTTGAAATTTTAGGGGCATAAAGCCAAAAAATCGAAAAATTGAAGCAAAAGGAAAAATGCCAAAAAAAGCGAAAATTTAAATATATAAAGTAAAAACAAACAAAAAAAGAGGAAGCCAAAAATTGGGGAAAAAAATAAATCCGCGAAATGGAACGCCAAAAAAAGAAAAAAAATTGCGCCAAGCATTAGTTAGTCAATGAGTGAGTGATGGACACAGTTGGCCAGACGGATTAGGCCGCTGGTGCTAATCTCTGTTAACAGCCGTACCAAATGGGGGGGGGGGAGAGAACGCGGAAATTGGTCGGGTGATGGTGTCATTCATTCATTCGTATTTTGTGGTGGGACAAAAATAAACAACAATTTAATGGGAAAAACAATTTTTTTAAATTATATATAATATGCATAAATAATATTAATTAAAAAAAACCCAAAAAATAAAAAATAAAATAAATATTGATAGTGAAAGGCATTTGAAAATAAATTGTTGGCAATGTATTTTAAATTTTTAAGAAATTAAAGTGCCGATTAAGCTCAATCAAGATCTGCTGGATATTCCCATAAATTCTAAAAATCAGGGCATCCGGAAAATCCGAAACCAAAAAAAAAAAATCCTGGAAATTTAAGAAATTTTTGCTGATGCGATTTTCCAAGATAATCAGGAAAAATCCGGAAGCCGGGAAACCGGTGGACCCACAAAAACCACCAGTATTCTGGAATATGATCCTGAAAAAGCCGGCCACCATAGTCCAGACAGCAGTTTGGCATCGGACACTATAAATAGTGAATTATGCAAAATATTGTGGGAATAACGGAAAAAAAATTCTCAACAATAAAAATTATATAAATATTTTTTATATTAAAATTATTATTTCCAAAAAAATTTAATTATTGTGTGAAGCAGGGATGGTGCGCGGATAGAAAAATGCCGCGGTCGCGCAAAAAAATTGCCGAGAATCGCGCATCGCGGATCACGCATTTAAAAGCTCAAAATTACCAAGAGTTTTGGACAAAGAGGTTATTAGGGCAAAAAATGCCATTGGAAAGCCATAGAAAAAGGAACCATTTGATGGTTTAAAAACGAATGCCAAAAATTGGCGAAACGTACAAAAACAAAAAAATTATTTTTATTTTCCTAAATTTTAATGCCGAAAAAGGGTGAGAACAAATTAAATTTTTTGTGGTCAAAAAGGTCCGATAAGTGAGCGCCAAATAAGTGCCCAATTTTGATAATCGAAACGACGCAATGGCAAAAAAACGGCGAAGGGAAGGGAAAACAGAAAAAGGAAAAAGTGGCCGAAGGAACACGCAGAGAAAGAGAGACGGAGGGAGGGAAAGGGGAGAGAAAATGGAGCAGAAAATGGGGGAAGGGAAATTGGTGGAACATGGAAGAAGAAGCAGCAGGTGGGGAAGGAGGGGAAGAAAAGAGGAGGAGAGAGAGACAGCGAGGAGAGAGAGAGAGAGAGAAAGAGTGAAGAGAGAGAGAGAAAGAGAGAGAGAGAAAGAGAGAGAGAGAGAGAGAAGAGAGAGAGAGAAAGAGTGGAGAGAGAGAGAGAAAGAGTGAGAAAATGGAAAAAATCAAAGGGAGAGGGAAAGGGGGAAATGGAGGGAAAAGGAAATAGAAGTGAGATTGGAGACTGGAGATAGACAGAAATGCAGGAGGGAATGGGAAAGAAATAGTAAAAGAGAAAGGGAGAGAGAGAAAAATGGGGAAAAAGCAGGAGAAGAGATTGGAGAGTGGAATGGTAGAAAGAGAGTAGAGTGGGTGTGGAAAAAAATAACGGAAAAGAGTGCAATTGGAAGAGAAAAAGAGGGAATGGGAAAGGAGAAAGAGGGACAGAAAAGGAATACCAAGGAAAAGAAAAAAAGGAAAATGAAAAGCCGGAAGAGACAGGTAGGACGAGAAGGAGAAGAGGAAGAAGAAGCACGCAACAAACACACCACAACACGCACCGCGTAGTGGGCTGGATCGGCGCTTGTTCAATTCTGCACGCGCACGCGGCGCCGAACGCGTGTCCGTCGTCCCCCTCGCTGCTTCTCACGTGCGCGCGCGTGTTCTAAAGAGTGTGTCAATCATTTGCTTATTCATGCACTATCTCGCCCTCTCTCTCTCTCTCTCTTTCCCTCTCTTATCCTCCTTTCTCTCTCCTTTGTCTTTCCGCCTCTCTCCTTCGTCTCTCTTTCTCTCGATCTCTCTCTTTCTCTCTCTCACCCTCTTTCTCTCTCTTCCTTCCTCTTTCTCTCTCTTCCTCCCTCTTTCTCTCTCTCTCTCTCGGTCACTCTTTTTCTTAATCCGTCTTTCTCATGTGTATGCACTATTTTTTTAATTCTATTTACTCGTCGCATTACCACTCATTAGACGTATCATTAGTGGCGAGCGAAATATTCTCTTTTCTTTTAATTGTTATTGTGAGGGTACATTTTTAATTAATTAAATTTATGCAAATTGATTTTTGAAAAAAATTGAAAATATTTATTATCACAAATAAATTTAAATTATCAATTTTTAAAGAAATAATCACAAAATTCATATTTAATTATCACGAGGGGATGAGGGTGCGATCAGTCAGTTGGGGACAGGGCTGGGCGAAGCTCGGCTTAGCACTCGAAGCCGAAGGTGAAGCCCAAAAAACCCGAAGTTTTCGAAGCCGAAGCGGAAGTTTTTTCAAAATTTTTTTTAATTCCAAAATTTTTTTCATCACATAATTTCGGTTAAATATCAAATTTAATCAATTGACGCAGTTTCTAGAGACCAACCAACCCTTTTCGATAAATAAATATAATTAACTTTTTGAGCAATATATTTTGTAAATTTTTATACTTCTTAGAATATTCACGGTTTTTGAGTCGATTTAAAAAATAAAGGAAATTTTGGAGCTCCGGCGGTGCCGATAGGCGCCGCCGGTGAAAATTTTGAAATTTTTAGTGCATTGTTAACAGATTTAGTCCAAAAATGAAAAAATTTTGCGATTTTAATTGTTAAATTTTATTAAATTTCTGTCGAAAAAAATGAATATTTTTGAAAAATTAGAAGAAAATCAACTACTTTGATGGGAACTGACCCAAAGGAAACATAATGAAAAGAGCCGAGAGAACTACCACTCGACCATGCACGCGGAAAAACACACATAAGCAAATAGTTTAAATTATATTAATTTTAAGTTTACCAAAAGTCAATCACTAGTGGTGCATTTTCACATTGAAAACTCAATCTTTAGGGGTGTATTTTTCCCGAAACTTCGGGTAAAATAGCCGAAGCCGAAGCACGAAGTTCGAAGCTCAAAAAACCCGAAGTTTTCGAAGCCGAAGCCGAAGTTTCGCCCAGCCCTGGTTGAGGAGCTCTGATCAGAGCAGATCATACAAAATGAAAAATTCATAAATATATATGACAAAATTCAATTAGAAAGATCGATCAATTATCGTTGCTCACCACCAGCAGCAAAAAGGAAATCAAAAACAAACTGAACAGTCGATCATATGCTGATCACAAAGTGATCGAGCTTTTCATTATCATATCGGCAACGGATGATTGATTGATTGACTATTTGTTTGACCGATTTATTGATTGAGTGTTGGTCGATTTATTGATCGGGCATTGGCCTATTGATCACTGCTGCTGCTGTTCCCCTGCTGGCCAAATGGGCATGGCGCCGAATGCGCAACTTGCGGCGGATTGTGCCGAATGTTGCTGCTGGTGTAACTGCTGCTGGATCAGCAACAGATGCTGCTGGTGACGAATGCCGTTCAACAGTTGTGCCATAATCAACGGCGAACATTGTGATGCCGCCGTATTGCTTAAACTTCGGGTGCTGCAATTGTTGTTTATGTCCTTCAACGATGCCGATGAATGATCGGCCATTTGTGGCATTGGCATTGTTGGCATCATTGGCACAACAGCGGCGGAACGTGCATCCTCGGCTTGCTGATCTGGCACATGATCCTCCCGCTTTGCGTGCCCTCCGGTGACAATTCCGCCATTGATCGAATTGGCATTGGCATTTGGCATTGTGTTCAGGTTTGGCAACGAATCCAATGACTTCGATGGGACGGCAATTTGATCAGCATGGTGCAGAAGTTGCTGCTGTTGCTGAGTGTAACAGCGCACAAAGTTGGACAACCGTTGTGCTTTGCGTGCCATCGAGTTCAATGAGTCGCCATTCTGACGAAGAAGATTTATTTTATTTTTATAGGATTTTTATTTAAAGTAGTATACTGTATCCCTAAATTGGTGCCCTTGGTACTGTAGCCTTATAGAGGGATTGAAACGGGTGAATTCATCATTTAATTTTTTTTCATTACCCTAAACCCATTTTGTCCCCTATGAATGCCGGTGTCATACAACTCGTACAAAAGGCAACTCGTACAATGGCTTAAGCTTAGGCCTAAGCTTTAGGCTAGGCCAAGGCTTACGCTTGCTTGGGCCTAGGCTAAGCTTAGGCTTTTTTTTTTTTTGTAAAATACGAGTTGCCTTTGTAAGAGTTGCCATTAACCCGTTTTTGTTTGTCAATACCCTAACCCCACTCTTGTCCCTATGAATCAGGGCTGGCCGTGATTAAATTTCTAATCACGGAAATCCGTGAGCCGTGATCGCGGGGCTTCTAAAAAATCCGTGACCCGTGAACCGTGATCACGGCACCCCAAAACCCCGTGATTTCCGTGATCCGTGATTGTATTTAAATTTAACAAAAAACGGAATTTAATCGCTGGAAAAATAAATAAAAGTTTTTTAAAGAAACCAAACCATATAGGTAACGCTTTTTTTTGCGGCGTGCTTTTTTCAAAAACTTTTCGAGTACAGGGGGCAGAACAGGTGGTGCCGATAGGCGCCGCCGGGAAAAATTTTGTACTTTTAATTAGATTTGTTAGCAGATTTTTTCCAAAAAAAATGACCAAATTTACTGTTTTGAGCCAATTTTTTGAGGAAAATAAAGGACTATATTTTGAACTTATTGACCAAATCTTTTTTTTGATTAAATCTCTTTTTTTTGCGGCTCGCCATTTACAAAAACTTTTGTGGTACGGATAGGGTCAGGCGGTGCCGATAGGTGCCGCCAGGAAAAAATTGAAATTTTTAGTGGAATGTGTTAACAGATGTTGTCCAAAAAATGTCCAATCATTTGTTAATTTATGGGTTTAATGTTGTTTTAAAAATAATGAAAAAAATTTAATGTAAGAAAATTTTCTTTTTAATTATTGTAAATTTCAATTAAAATTATAAAACAAAATATAAAAAATTCTCCTATCCCAATGAACCCAAGGGTCAAACAATGAAAGACGCAAGGCTTAATCACTAGGTAAGTTCCTTAACATAATGGATTTACTTATTTAATTTTTTCTCAAAAAATTTCTCTTTTCACACCAATTTCCTATTTTGTTTCAATAAAAATTCCATATATAAAATGCCAATCACGGATCAAAATCACGGAAAAATTGAAAAAATCCGTGACCCGAGATCATGGCACCCCAAAAACCCCGTGATCCGTGATCACGGCCAGCCCTGCTATGAATGCCACCATCCGAATTTGAATTCAAAAATGGCACAATAAATTTTAAATAAATTAAATTTAAATGCCTTTTCTTTGCGCTGTCCACCGCCCCCACTACTGCTGCAGTTACTGCTCGCCCTTCTGCTTCTGCTGCTGTTGTTGTTGTTCTCGTCCACCGTGAGCATCGAAGGTGCCGAATTTGTTGTGCCATTTTCACTGTTTGCCGACAATGAAATTGTGCCATCCTCGTCCTCCTCAGTGTCATCAATGATGGCATTGCCATTGTTGTTGTTGATCAGTTCATCTTCACTGATTGAAATCATCAACTTTTGGTCATCATGATGATCATTCTCATCAGCGGCGTCAGCGTAGGTGGACGTTTTTCCAAGCTCGAACGCCTTGGTACGGCTGTACTTGGACACCACACGAATTCCATGGGTTTCTATAAGGGGCCAAAAATTTTTTTAGCAATTTAACGATTTTTTTTTTCAAAAATAAACTGTTCTAAAACTCCTCTAGATTCTTGAGAAAAATTCTAAGATTTCTGCCTAAAATTTGGCTGTTATTTTTGGTATTCTTTTTCCTTCTACAGAGGAAATTTTCGTTTTTTACGCCTCGAAGCGTCATTTTTAAGCTTTGTCTTGAAATTCGTACAATAATTTTAGCTTCAATCGATTAAAGAGCCACGCCGATTAGTCTCAAACTCTAAAGTATCGCTTTAAGCATATCGGGAGTCTGGATTTGATTTCCCGAAACATTCCATTCTCGGCACTTACTCGCAACGTGCCGGATCAGGTCGGCCTTCCACTTGCTGGTACGGTTACAGTACTTGCACTTGAAGGGCTGCAAAAATGAAAAATGCCGAAATTTTTTGCGTGCCGGTGCCACCACCAACCAACCCTTTCCGCGGTGTGCACCCGCTTGTGCCGGATCATCTCCGACACCCATTTGCCCTGGTAGCCGCACACTGAGCACATGCGCGTGCACACGTCCGGATCAGTTTCCATGCGCTGAAATTTCGGGCAAAATTTAAAAATTTTCCAGAAAAAATCCCAGGCTTTTCCTCCTCGCCTTAGTCTCCTGCTCGTCGTCCGGCAATTCGATGGCCTCCGTTTCGCTTTGGTAGCGCCGCTTCATCGGCGTCGGCATTTGCTCCGCCCGCTTGGCCACCAGTCCGTCCAATGTGTTGTCCATGTTGGCCACCGGGCGGCGCCGGCGGCGCGACGAATTTTGGCCCACCGGCGGGTGGGACAACGCGGCGGCCAAAGTTTGGCGGTTGGTGGGCGCAGCGGCGCAATTCGCCGCGGGGGACGGCCCATCGGCGGAAGAGACGGAAGAAGAAGAAGAGGAGGAGGAGGAAGAAGAAGAAGAAGTGGAGGAGGAGAAAAGCATCTGAAGAGAAGAGAATGCCATTGGGGGAAATTATTAAATATATTTAAATCGAATAAATAATAATTAAATTTAGAAAAAGTATTACCGAATTTCTAAAGTACAGCCGCCCAAAACAAAGCCACCCTTGTGAGGGGGTTGAAAAATAAAGCCCCCCGGAGGCTCTATTTTAGGAAATACGGTAATTTAAAAAAATTAATTTGAATTCCAAAATATTTACAAATTTCCTCTCAAATTTTACATTTTTTTGCTTGTCGCCGCCATTGCTTTTGTCGTCGGTTGGACTTGGGTGGCGGCTGTGTTGCTGCTGTTTCAGCAAAATGTGTTCAAACGATGCCGCCGTTGGTGGCATCGTCCAATTTTGGCGCATTTCATTGGCATTTTGTTGCTGCAGCGTTTGTCCAATTTGGCCGCTGGCCTTTGCCGTCGAAATTTGCTGTGCTTTGACCAGCAAATCGAGCAGTTGAAGATGGAGCAGGGCAGAGGAGGAGTTGGAAGAGTTCGGCATCGGCACAACATTTGGCACCGACGAAGGGACAACCACCGACGGAAGTCCATTTTGGGCCATCAAATTTGTGGCCGGAATTGGGTTGTGGAAAAAAGACTATAAATAAAATTGTATTTAATTGGTTTAAAAATTAAGAAATAATTTTCCCACACAATAATATTTTATTTTTAGCTAAACTGAATTTAATTGAAAAGATATAAATAAATGTTATATTATTTTATTTGTTAAAGTTCGAAAATAATAA
>CP049713.1:8777873-8814199 GCA_004148225.2 Heterodera glycines | reverse complement strand
ATTGCCACGAAAATTTTATTAATGAAAAAATAATTCTGCCTTCTTCTTTAAAAGAAAGAAATTGAAATTAACACACAACATAGGGAGGACTTGAACCTGGGACCCCCCTTTTGGTGACTAACTCACAGACCACTAAGACGAAAAAGCCAGCATAATTGTACTTGGAGCCCAAAATTGGCGCTGTGTAAAGCAATCATTGAGTTTTTTTGGATAGTCTCAGCCCGGTAAAAAAAATCAGGATGATTTTATCAGCTGGTGACCGACCAGCAGACTTTTTAGTTTCCACTTAGTGCCAAACGTTTTTTGGGTTTTTGCTTATGTTTTTTTAAAGAAAATTTATTCTTTTAATAAAAAATGATTTAACAAATAAAAATTCTAAAAAAACAATAAGGCTTCTTGAAAAATTTCAAAAAATTTTATCGAATGCATTGCTAAGAAAAAAAGTGGCAAAATAGATTTAAAAATTGTTACATTTTGAAAAATTAAATATTTTATTAAAAATCCTAAATAGAATAATAGGGATGCAATTTTTAAGTTTTAGCCTATTTTTTCCTGAGCTCCCAGTGATTTTGAAAATTAGTAATATCTCATTATTGTTTTCCCTATTTTTTTACTTTTTTAAATAATTTTTTGTCATTTTACACCCCCTAAATTTGAGACTTTTTAGACCTATTTTCCATTTTTTGGAGCCTAGAGCCTTTTTGGCAGTTTTTAGAGCCTAAAAATTGCATCCATAAGAATAACCAATTTTAGTTTTGGCATTCTTTTCCCCGACGCTTTACACCCCTCCGGAAAATGCCAATAAATTTTCCGTCTTCGTCTGCTGCCTCCCTCACTAATTACAATATTAATTATACCTCTCAATGGGCTCCAGTCGATTTGGATGGCATCATCGTAATGGGCGTACACATTGCCTTTTCCGGCATTTTCCCCCGCCGCTGTGCCATCCCCAAAATCGTCAGCTATAATTTGCTCATATTCGCTCAGCTCAGTTTCAGCCAACATTGTGTAATGATCTGCGTTAAATTTTTCAAAATAGTACATGCTCCGTTGGGCAGTGAGCACTTTTTGCATCAAATTGCGTGCCAAAATCATCCAGTCCGATTGTGGGCAATAGTTTTCAAAATTGGCAAAAAACTTATCGCTGAGCGGATTGCTAGCCTTTTCGGCAAAAAAAAGTACCACTTGAAATGCTGTAATTCCACTCATTCCAATGTTTAGATCTTTGAGAAGCAAAAGTTTCCCTAAAAATGACAAATCGGGGATGGAATTGACGCATTAATTTGGGGTCTGGACAATCCGTCAATGGACAATAGGATCAATAGACAATCTGTCAGAAGACAATCCGTCAGTAATAGACACATTTGTCAGTGGACAATAAGACCAATTGACAATCCGTCAGTGTAGGACAATCCGTCAGTAATAGACATTTGTCAGTGGATAATTCGTCAGCAAATTTTATTTTTTTGAGCTATTATCAAAAATCTTGCGATTATCGCTTAAAAAAATCGGATACTGACAGATTGTCTACAGACGGGGACCGTAGAATAAGAAGGTGATTAAATGATTTGGTCAAATGACAACGAATTTGGTGGTAAACCCGTTGAATAAGAAGCCGTTTTGACTACCAACCTCCGTCAAACGACCGACCATAAACTATGATCTTATTGTACCGGGTTATTTGAACACATACAATTTTGGGGTAATTGCACATAAAAATTTCATTTTTTCTTCTATTCATGGGATAATATGAGACACATGGCCCCAATTAGAGGGATAAAATTAATTTACAGTTAGACACCAACTTCGTGGTCATTTAACCATAACCACTTTCTTATTCTACGGGCCCGGATTGTCAGGGGGGAGCCCATTTATTTGCTCCGCCGGCATACGAATGTTTTGCTGTCGATGCTCCTCAGTTTCTTCCGAATGCGCTTTCAGCAAAATTCGTTCCATCAATTTTTCATGCATTCTTTCCATCACAGTAAGTATGCCAAAATTTGGGATACTTAAAAATTTAAATTATAACTCGACGCGTTTACACTTTTAACATGCGGTACTTCTCATTAGGCCGATAAATCCGGGTTTAGAAAGATGCATGAAGGGTCGACCCTCCCCTCCTGCTCCTTCGCTTGCAAACTGCCCCAAAATGGGGGACCCTTTCGTAAAAGAGGTGGGGGAGGAGGGTCGGTGCAGTTTTCGTACGAGCACAAGTTTTTAGCTATAACTTTTTCATTGTCAACCAAATACAACAACCGTGGTATCGTTCGTAGCCCTAAGTGTATCGAAAAATGATTTTAAATTTTAAATTTCAAATTTTAATGAAATTAGCTAAAAATGAGCCTAAAACCCTAATAACATGGCAAATGCCGAATTTCCAAGGAAAAATGGAAATTCTTTCCTGAATTAATTTGCCTGTTTTCTAAGTGCTTCCAATTTCCACCGGCACATTCGAACGCCTTCAACAGTTGGCCAATGCAATTGCCGCCTTCGCATTTTGCCGTGGCGCCCATTTGGGCGCCCAAAATGGCACCAAACGAGAACAGCAATTGCAAAAATTGGAACTTTTGCTCCGACGATTTTTCCACCGCTTTAAACACTTTGCCAAGTGTTTTCAATTGCCAATCGGACATTTCGAAATGCGAACTGACGGCACTGAACAAATCGGTGCCATCGCTTCGGTCGTTTGCCCTCGGTTGGCACAAATATTTGCCCTCAAAATGATCGTAAGTGACCACAACTTCTGCCGCAGTATTGCTAATCCACTGCTGTAGCCGTTGTAGCTGTTCTTTGATTTGCTGCGGATGATCCGCGGAAGAATTGGGCACCAAAGATTCTCTGCCAAACAATGTTAAGCCGTCGATGAACGTGTTGAACAAGTCGGACGTGGACATCTGCTTCTGCTGAAATTGTAATTTTGCCAATAATCAATAGCTCTTCACTTTTGATTAGTGCCAAAAGTCATTTCTTTGCCAGGTGCCATCGGAAGACTCCGCTCCGCCCCTTTTGCAAGCTTTCATCTTGTGCTGTTCAAGAGTCTCGTTCTTGAGTCCTCGACTCAAGTTTTGTTTTTTCGTATCGGTATCGGGTTTTCGGTTCCGGAATTCGAGCCCGAGAGTTTTTACACCCCCTAATGATAGGCTTTTGAAAAAATAATTTCATTTAAATGAATTTAAAATGTCTTTAGCATTTTTGAAGTTAAATTGGTTTTATGTAAATTTTTTGTACATATTTAATATGCAACGCGACGTTTTCTTTTGCCCTCTGGCAAAATGATTCCAAAAAAAAAAAGAATGCCAAATATAAAAAAATGCTTACATTTCTGCGCAACGCAAATGGAAGCAGAAAATAAGAAGAAAACATAGAAGCAGAACACAGCAGCAGCAGAACATTTGGTTAAATGAAAGTAATCATTGGCGAAATTGTTCATTTTGAAAAGTTAAAAAATAATAAAAATTTAATTTTTTATTACTCGTTTTGATGACTTTTGGTTAGTTTTTATGGAAAGGAGATAATTTATGAAGCAAATGGCAGCCAAATGTTTCTTTTTATGAATGAATTCGGAAAAAGTGCTTAGTTGAAAATATTAAAAATTAATATTTAATTGATTAATCGCTCTTTTTCAAAAATTTTCTCATGAAAAAAAAATTTGGGGGAAGAATTTTTGAGAAAATTTCCAATTCTTAGTGGTGTGTTTTTAAAAATTTTCGGTCGATTCTTAGGGGTGTATTTCAGAAAATTTTTTGGGCATTCTTAGGGTGTATTTTCCGTTTTTATTGCATTTTTGTTAACAAATTTTCCAAAAAATGGCGAAATATGCATAAATATGTACAAAAAGCCAAAATATGCAAATATGCACAAAAATCTCGAAATATGCAAATAAAAGTCCGATTTTTATACGCAAACACAAAAAAGAAAGGGTTTTTCCTACTATTTAGAGCATGTAGAAGCCAGGAAAAAAATATGCATTTGCATAAAATTCCCATCCCTAGTGATTAGTAATAAATTAAATAACATTTGTAGGTGGAGAATTCCCCCACTTATATGTATGTACGTGTATAAATCTCATATTTTCCAATCAAAAAGAATACGCTGGACTTCTTTTATTCATGATGTAGGGCTTGTAATTTTATATGGATATAATTCGTAATATGACCATAAAATATGGATCGAAAATCGCGAAATATGGACATAAACGTTTTCAAATTTAGGGATTTTTTATTTGTTCAATTTAGTAAAATTTTTTTATTTATTTATTATGAGTAGGGCTTCATTTTTTAGGCACAAAAAATCGCGAAATAGGCACCTAAATAGGCATAAAAAATCGCAAAATAGGCATTAAATGGGCACAAAAATCCTCAAATAGGCATTAAAATGGGCAAACAAAATTTTATTAACGCTTTTAGGTAGCAAAACACAAAAACTTCAATTTTATAAACTTTTTTGAATAAAGATAAATTTTTAAACCAAAAAATTTTATTAAGAAAATAAATTTTGGGGTCAATTTTTGAAAATTTTTTCAATTCTTAGGGGTGTATTTTCTGAAAATTTTTTGGGTCATTTCTTAGTGGTGTATTTTTCGTTTTTATTGCATTTTTGTTAACAATTTTTTCGTAAATCCTAAAATTGGCACCATTTGCCTAAAAAATAAAGCCCTAATTATGAGACATTATTATTTTTGGCCTTTCATTGTAAAAATAGTTTTAAAATAATTGAGTATCAGAAGCGATTCAATTGAATGGATTGGACATTGTTCGGTTGGCTTGAAATGGCATTGTTCCTTTGCTGCTTGGCATTTCCCACATGGATAATTATTCCAGTGGGTTGGACAACTAGAACAAATAAAATTTAAATTATATCTAATTACCGTGAAAATTAAGAAGTTGGATTTTATTAGATTCCTGAGATAAATTACCACTTTTGTGGCACGAGAAACGTTCAATTAAAGTGCGCAATTCCTTTTTAAACACTCGGCGATATTCAGTGCTTAAATTGTTATTTTAAATTGTAAAATTGAAATATATCTCTATATATAAATGATTGGCACCATTAATGATATATGTCGCTAATAATAATAATGGATATTTAATTAATTCTCTAATGATAAGCAATAATCAATTAGTTTGGTAATGATAATGATTACTTAATTAGTTCGCTAATTATAATAACCTGTTAAAATAAAGGACGACCGCATTTGAACCGGCGCCAGCATTCAACAGAATGCCAGCAATAAAGCCGACTTGCCATATACGGATTGGTGACCTTTAAGGTAGAGAGCGTGATTTTGGCAAAATACGGATCAGGATCGGACTAGCCATCCATACGGATTACTGATTTACGGACTAAAAATCCGGAAAATCCGTACTTTGTAAAAATCCATATCCAGGAAAAATACGGATCCGTATACGGATACGGATTTTTAAAAATTTCTTTCTTTTTAGATAAAGATTGATTTATTAAACACAAATCTTGAATATTTAAAGCTAAAAAACTTTATAATAACTTCAAAGTAACAAATTCAAAAAATACAAACTCCCAAACAAATTGAAGAAAGCGAGAGTTAAATATTTCAGTATTTTAAATTTTGTTTAAGAAAATTAACAAATATTTCTGTTTCCGGTTTCAGAAGCCCGGTCCGGCATTGGCGGGTAATACTGCAGAATTGTGGTCCCGCCGGAAAATAAAGTTAAAAATTTTATTTTGGTGTTCTCTGGGGTGAAAAAAATGTGCTTATTACGAATCCGAGCTCAGATTTTGCAAAATCATTCATTTATCTATGATTTTTCGTCAAGTACTTGATTTTTCAAAAATAAATTTAAGAAAATTAATCGGGCGTAAAAACACATAGACGGATGTTGTAGAGCTCAAAAAGAGCTTTCGAATGAGCTATTGATTGGCCGGAGAAGTCAAGTTTTTAGTTCTTTACGATTTTTTGAAATTTAATTCTGCTGGGCCCTTGAGACGGGGGTCTGGGGTTTGAGCCCGCTTGGCTGCAGTTTATTTTTTATGGTACTTGTTGAAAATCATAGACAAAAACATTTGATTCTCGAAACGTAATTCAGATTCATGATCATGCATTGTTTACCCCAAATTCTTGAAAAGAAAATATATACAAAAAAAAATTTACCTTTATTTTCCTATTTTCCGTCTGGACCACAATTCTGCAGTATTACCGTTTGGCGAATTGACTGCACAATTTTTAAAAAAAATTATTCAATTTCACCTTAAAAAACGTCAGAAAAAATACTCCGTGATCCGTGTCATAATTTATACGGATCAGGATCAGGATACGGACTTGATATCGATACGGATTACGGACTACGGATCCGTAAAAATCCGTATACGGATCCGGTCCGTACACGATCTCTAGTTTAAAATGGTCAATTATAATGATATTCGAGATAGAAAATTTCTCGGGACTCGAGTCAAGAGCGATAATCTTGAACCTCATTAACAAAAAAAGAGCGGATTTTTAATTGCTAAAAATCAAAAAATCAGAAATAATTGCCAAAAAATGGCATGGAACTAGTACGATTTTGTCAATTAAATTCTTGAAACCAGATAAAATTACTGTTTTATAAATAACACAATTTTTATTAGTTTTTAACCAACGAAATTAAAAATATTTTAAATTTAAATGAAAAAAATTGGCAAATCGCGAAAAGCAATTAAATTACCCCAAAATGGAGCCAAATGCGTACAGCAACTGATACATGGCCAAATTGATCAGATATCCGCCAATGTTAATGCACAAAATGATGATCATTGACCGTAACAGGCGAGTGTTCGTCTGTTGGGTTACTGTAAAAAAATTGTGTGTTTAAATTATGGCAAAAAATGCCAAATTTTTTACCGCCATTTTTGCGTCGGATGAGCATAAAAATGGCCAAATAACAGCAGGTACTGCACAATAACACCACAAATGCTCCGCCAAAGAATATATAACCGACAGGGCCAAGCAAAGTATCGGCCACGACACCGGTGGTTGGACTAAAAAACAAAAAAAAACAAAATTTTATTAGGTTAGACATTTAAAAAAGCCGGGCCTTGGCCTGCTGCCCTGAATATATTGACAAAATGCCAGGTCCATGGAAAACTCAGGCTTGTCGGGATCTGGAGTCCAGATCCTGGACTCAAGCCTTACCTGGATTTTTTTTTTGAAATTTGTTACAAAGTAACCCAAATGTTTAAAAAACTTAATTATTTTTAAAAGAAAATAAAGGTTTTTAAATGTATTTTAATCATTTTTTGAAAAATTGTTTTTGAAATGACAAATGCTCAAAAGTATCCAGGAAACCCAGACTTTTCGTGCCTAACCTTGAACTGAACATAGATTTTTTTTAGTTATTTGACCTGGGCCTGGACCTATCTTGGACAAAAATATATGAAAATCCAGGTCCAGGAAAAACCCAGGCCTTTTACGGGTTGAAACTCAATTATTAATAATATTTTAATTGTGCCATACTTTCCCGCATTTTCATATGCATATACAATCACACAATACTGAATAAATGATGAGTAAATTGTGCAAATAAACAGATGACCAAGCAAATACAATGATTTGTATTTGGTGAAAATGGCATTATGACTGGAATTTAAAAAAAAAGAAAATAAAAATTTTATATTAAATTTGTATGACAGTTCTATAAATTATTTATTCAATAAAAATACATTAACATACTTAAAAGGCGAAATGACGGCAAAAAGTCGATCAAAAGCAGCACAAAACATTGCCATTAAGCCGCAATTCAAAGCAAAAATCATTGGCTAAACAAAAAATGGAAAATTTAAAAATTAAATTTGAAAAATGCAAAATTTACCGTCATAAATAAGTCAGCGGTGAGCAAACTGACAAAATTTGTGCCCGAAATGACAACAAACAAGAAAAAAGTGTGCCCAGTTTGGTGGACCACTTCACAAAGACAAATCAGTGCCATCAGAAAATTGGCGGAGCCACGGAGGGAACTGAAAAATGGGAAATTTAAATTGAAATTTAAGGGTTTAAAAATGCCATGGCATTTGCCTGGATTTGACAGTGACCACCAAAACAGTGCCATTCAAAACAATGCCAACAATCACAACCAAATACAGCGCAATGGCCGGCACAATTAAATCGGCGGACGGACCGACAAAACGGTAGGCCAAATATAGCTTAATTAATTATTATTCATTTAATTAATTGTTTTTTACCGTATCGTTTGAGCTGGTGTTAACTGATGCCATGATTTTTCAAATAGTGAAACTTTATCTTTCTAAATTCATGAATTCAAGTTATCAAAAAATTAATTGTAAATGTACGAATGCCCTGGGGCTATTTTCCCATGAAATATCGCAATTTTAAATAGCATGAGAGAATGAATTAATTGTGAAAATGCAGTTTAAATATTTATTACTTGATGAAAATTTGAAATTTGCAATTTCCGTGAGAGTTTAGGGAATCAATTTCCGTAACTTTTTAATTAATAGAGAAAGAACGGCTTTTAAGCATTTGCTTTGCTAAATTGGTAATTTTAGAAAACCGGTTTGAAAAAGTAGTGTTATTGGCGATGCTCGGGAAATGAGAGGGGCGCCGGGTCGTAGCGAAGGTAAAAAGAGGCAAATTTCTGAAAATTTTCTTAACCAAATCCTTTAAAAATTCTGAAAATTTTCCACCTGTTCCCAAAAAGTTTTATGAAAAAAGCGCGTCGGAAAAAAGAGGGTTTGAAAAGCAAAGCAAAAAAAAAGGTCGTCAATTTACGTGGCTGGACCATTTCGCAAAAATTTTGGTTGACCCCCCCCCCCTTTTTCATGTATGAAAGCCATTTAAAAGTAATAATTAAAATTGTCATTTAATGAAACACTAATTAAATCAGAATAAAAATTGGATGAATTTTTGGTTGACAGCTAAATTTCTTAATTTAAAGGCAAATATAACCAAATATCTCTCAATAAATATTTGTTGTTGGTGGGAAATTTTGACAATTTTGCCATATAACGCAGGGAAAAAGTGTGACCAAATTGGCCATAAATGGAAAACATGAAAACAATTAATAAGAAGACAACAAAAAATGTTTGTAGGCGGCCAAAGTTGTGTCAATAAAAAAAATCTTGACGATATTATTATTTAATAAAATAAGTAAAATTAATTAGAATATAAAATTGATTGGTGGGGAAAATTTGTCAATTTTGCCATTGAATTCAGGAAAAATTGTGACCAAATTAGCCACAAATGGAAAACTATTACTAGGGCTTCTTTTTTTAGGCAAATGCCTAAAATTTGCGCACTTAATAAGTGTAGCTAACAAATAAGCACGAAAAACGCGTTTTCCGCTTGGTTTGGGGTGTCTACGATGACTTTTATAATGCCTATTTTTGCCTATTTCGGGGTTTTAGTGCCTAAAGTGCCAATTTTAGGATTTACGAAAAATAACAATTATTTTCTTTTTGTTATTTAGCTTATTTCATCAGTTTATTTTTGATAATTGTTGAGATTTAATTCAATTTTCCAAGGTGTCCCTATTCTAATGTAACACCCCAATTTTGGAAAAAAATTAAAGCTTTTTGAAATGTCAAAAATAAGCAAAAAAATTCCGGTTGATTTTTCGCTAAAAATGAGTAAATCTTGGCTTTATCGTGTATTTTTTATTCTAAAATGGCTTTGATACCATATTTCCCATTTTTGAAAATTTTAATTACATTCAGCGAAAATGAATAAATTTAAGAAATTGTACCCCTAATTTTGAAAAATTTATGTCCATATTTTTGCCATTTTATGTCCATATTTTGAGATTTTCGCAATTTTATCTCCATATTTCGCGATTTTGAACAAGTGGTGGGACTAAAAATGAAAAGTTATTCTAAGGGATAATTTGCCGAAAATTTTACTTTTAAATTTGATTATGAAATGAAATTTTAATGTCTTTATACTTAAAAGCATACCTTTATGTATATTAAATAACTTTTTTTATAGAAAATGCCATTATTTTACATATTTGGAATTTTCACATGAAACAAATTTAAATTTTCAAGAAATTGAAATGAATGCCCAATTAATTTTCACATATTTTCAATTATTAGACCACAAAATACAATGGAATCCGTACGTACGAAGATTACACAACGTCACAAACATTTTTCATTTAATTTAAAAAAAAATTTCCAAGCCTGAAAAACAACTGAAATGGAAATTTTCGCTTGTTAGGTCTCTTTTT
Organism: Heterodera glycines; assembly: GCA_004148225.2. Classification (NCBI taxonomy): domain Eukaryota; kingdom Metazoa; phylum Nematoda; class Chromadorea; order Rhabditida; family Heteroderidae; genus Heterodera; species Heterodera glycines. The sequence continues at coordinate 8,804,009 of CP049713.1, read as the reverse complement.
CACTAAAAATTAATAAAAATTTTATATTTATTTGTGTTTTTTCTTCTTAAACGATTTTTAGCAAATCTGTTAAAATAGTTAAAAATTCCAATTTTCCACCGGCTGCGCCATCGACACCGCTGGACTCAAAGTTTTTTGGAAAAGCGTGCCCCAAAAATGCTGATTTAGTCCCAAGTGCTGATTTTTTGTCGGCCAAATGCTGATTTTAAAATTTTCAATTGGGAGCCCTGTGGTAATAACAGTAGTTAGTATAGCTCTCCGGTGCTTTATGGAGGGTACGATCAAGCTCTTAGCCGGTGCTTCGCAAACCCGAGATCCAATTAAATTATGTCACCTTCCTATCAGAATGCAAAAAATGTTATGTTTGTTCATATTTTATTTTCTTTTTTCATAAAAGTTTTATTAATTGTTTTTTTATTCAATTAAAAGTCCAAAAGTTATTCCCCTTCTTTTACAGCATTAAGCCTACTTAGCTTATCTCAAAATGTACGGAATCTACGCATCAAATATTTCTCATAATAATGGCGTCAGCTCCTCCAACCGCTCGTCTGCCACCCGCCCGCGCCCGCTCGCTGAAAACATCCATCGGGAATGTGCCGTGGCTGATCACCGCCGACAAAATTTTACCTACCGCACCATCTACCGATGCCCTTGTTGCCGCGAACCAGGCAAGCACTACGTGCGGAACTGCCCTGTCGACAAGGGCCAGGCGAATCTTCCACTGTTTAACAAGCGGTGCATGGCTTGCAAGTTGCGCGGCCATTATCCAACAAACTGCAACATTCTCGCGGCCTGGCGTAATTTTGACAATTAATAAAACAGTTTAACACGCTTCAATAGGTAGCGCCATCAAAAATGGGGAGGGCGCTCCGGCGCGTGTGCTTGCAACAGCGGCGTCAGCATTTGTGCCAATCTCGACGCGCTGCATGTGTTTCGCCTGTCAGCGCGCAGACCATATGACGCGCGACTGTCCGCACACGGTAACCAAAACCACACAATTTTCAAGAGTTTTCGGATCATTGATCGTGAATCAGGCCTCCAATTCAAACTTTTCTGAATTCCTCTTTTTGGTCTAAAAGATGTTTAAATGATTTTTTTATTGAAGCACTGGTGATTTTCAGTTTGTTTCAGCATACACTTAAACAAAAGTTAGAACAAAAAGTGAAATTCGGAAAGTTTGAACCATGGCTTTTGAAAACAAAAAAAAAAACTCGAAAAATCCGGGGACCAGCTTTACTATTACCAAAAATTTGTTTTGAAACTTAATACATCGTGTTTTATTTGGTGTCAACTTTTTTTTTGTTGAAATAAACGTATATTTAATTTGTTTATACCTATATCAACAATTTTCTTATAGAAAACGCAAAAATTTAAATTAAACAAAGTTTGAACTTTCAGGTGAAAAAAAAGAAAAATTTTATTTTAAATAATAGTCTAATTTAAAAATTCACACACAATTTCAATATTCTATTCTTGGTCAAACCGATCACAAAAAAGACCAATTCCCAAAAAACACCCACGAAAAATTGAAAAAATTTTCCAAAAATTAATTCCAACAATTTAATATTTTTTCTTAATAAAAATTTCTGGTTTAAGAATTTCTATTTTATTCGAAAAAACTCTTAATTTAAAAAAATTCATTACAATGAAAATATAAAATTTTTTTACGTATTTTGTTACCTAAAAAGTTCTAATAAAAAAATTTTATTTGCCTATTTTTCCTTTTTGAGGCTTTTTTTGTCTTTTTAAGTGCCTATTTCGCGATTTTTTGTGCCTCGAGGGTGCTTATTATTACGAATCTAAACTCGATTTGCCCAATTCCGAACCCCGGACCCGAACTCGAACAAAAACTTAAAATTTTTTCCAAAATATACGTTGTTTAAATTTGCCATATTATTGGAAAAGGGAGTACAAATTACTATTCAAAAAATGTATAAAATGTGGTCAAAATATATACATAAAATACCGCAATATATAAGAAATATTAAAAAAACCAAAATATTTACCAAATATGTAAACAAAATTTTAAAATTCTTATTTTGGAAAAAATTCCTCGTAATGTGTGAAATAGGCACAAAATGCCATAGAAGTGACCTAAAGGCTTAAAAAATAATTTTTCGTCTCCAAAAATCATGGGCTAAATATTAAAATATGATTTTTTAGATCCCGCCATAATTAAGTCAGCAGTGAGCGAACTGACAAAATTTATGCCCGAAATGACAACGAATAGTAAAAAAGTGTGCCCAATTTGGTGGACCAATTCACAAAAACAAATCAATGCCATCAGAAAATTGGCGGAGCCGCGGAGGGAACTGAAAAATTGAAATTTCATAATTAATTAAAATTAAATTTAAAAAGGGCATGGCATTTACCTGGTTGACAGTGAAAGCTGAGAAACAAAACAAAAAATATCTAATAATTAACCAAAAAGAATTGTGTTAAACTGTTAAACAAAAATTTGCAGAGTCAAACTTTTTTCCTTTGTCCAATAGATGAAAATTGGCATTCATATAAATACCAAAAATTTTTCATAATTGCTTAATACATTTAATTCATTACATATACAAATAATTGGGGATAGTCTAAATTTAAATTAAATATAAAAATATCATTTGTGGTTTTTTTGAGAGGCTGAATAGGCTAAATTTTCAAAATGAGGCTTTTAGTCCAAAGTTTTCAAATCCTCCGCTGACGTCTATCGCACTGCCGAACTTTAAAATGCCCCAAAAATCTCCACAATTATGAAGCAAAAAAAAAAATTGAACTAAAAAATAGCATTTTTATTAATGTCAAAATCTGTTACAAAACCCACCTTAATTTTAAATGATTTTTCCCCGGCGGCGCCAATCGGAGTCATCGGCGCTCTCTTTTAGAAATTTTTGGAAATAATATATGTCATTAGTCTCAGGTCAAAGTCAATTTCTACAAAAAAAAAAAAACACCTGCATAAGAGCAATCTCGGAAATGGAAAATACAAAAGTCTGATCATTTTTTAATTATTCATCTGTAATAAAGTTTTCAAAATGAATGCTTTTTGATGAAAAATGATTTTTTGAAATTTTCCATCTGGCAAATCTGAAAATATGAAAGACAACAAGTTAAACATGCTAAAAATAATTTGAATAATATTAAAAATAACGAAGAAAATGTTTCTTGTCATTTTAGTTATGTATAATTTTTTAATTAATTGTTTTTCTCTAAATCTATTTTTGTTTTTTTACTCAATATCCAATTAAAACAGGCGAATCGGGTAAAATGATTCCAATTCGGCAGGCGCATGACAAATTTTCAAAAAATGCAATCGGATTCAAAAGAATTTAACCGTCAAATTGGAATAATTGAGATTAAAACCTCATTGATCATCACTTTCTCAATGTTTTCGTCCAATTTCCGATGATCCAGATGATGTCAATTTGGGCATGGCCCTTTTGCAGCATTTTTTCGCAAAAAACTTTTGGGAACGGAAAGGGTTCCGACAGTGCCGACCGGCACCGCCAGGAAAAAAAATTGGAATAACATGTTTTTAACAGATTTTCACACAAAATTTTAATTTTAATGATTTTTTGGAAAAAATTAGCAAAAGTAGCAGAATATAAAAAATAAATATTTTTCGAAAAGTTAATTTTAGAAAATAAGTTTTGTAACAGATTTTGAACTTATTTCAATATTTGCATCTTAATTTAATTTTTTAGAGTGCTAAATTCAAAAATTGAGAACGTATTTGCCTTAGTTATACAATTTTGAATTTTTTTAACCATCTTTGACAAATTTTTATGAAATAAAGTAAATTTGCTTTTAATTTTCAATATATTTGAGGTTTAGTGGCTAGTGCTTCAACACTAACAAATTTTTTGTTATTAGTTCGATACTGGTTGACGTTTTTCTTTTGAATTTGATTATATAAAAAACACCAATAAAAAATTGACCATTCTTGGCATAATAAAAAGTTAAATTTATTTAATTAAATCATGAAATTTAATATGTTTTAAAATATTTTTATAAAATACCGTCGAAAAACAAAAATTTATAGGAAAATTATTTAATTTTTGGTGAATATCTGTTAGAAATAGAGCTTAAATTTCCAAATCACCCGGCGGCGCCTATGGACACCGCCGGCCCACCAAAAAAACTATTCTTTCTTAGAAAATTAGCTTTAAATCCCTAAATTTGGTGATTTTATAGACAAAATCTCTGATATATATGCCAAAAAGGAATTAAATCGAGGCGATACATCGAATAAAGGAATGTGGAGCAAACACATCATTCATGAAAATTAATTTTTTTTTTGTGAAATTTTTTGCTGCTAATTCAAAGCAACCCCCGCCCCCGTCCCCGCGGGGGTGGAATTATCATGCCCCCGCGAAAAGCCACCCCCGCCCACGGGGTCCGAACCCTACATCGAACTCATTTCGAAATTCAAATTGTTAAAAGCACAAATAAATGATTTTATTACCAATGGCAAAATGCAAGTTGGGCAAAGATAGGGATTTATTAATTGGTACAATTATTAATGGTAGAAAATGCCAAATTCGCCACAAAATAAGACAAAAAAAGGGTTAGTAATAGGAAATGCAAATTCGGTTACGCTGTTCTTCAAAGTCCCACTCGGCCTCCTTCTCCCATTTGGCCCATTTGCTCTCATCGCGCCCAATCGGAGAACGGACGATCAGAAAGTGCAAATTGTCCACCTGTTTCATCGTCAATCGCTCCCCGGTCCGATCATTGATCAGATCAAAGGCCAAAACGGACACATCTTTCAACGTAACGTTAAACAGAGATGTCTTATTAAGGAACGGACGTAAAAAGCGGAAGACGATGATGAAGCAGATGGGCGAAGAAGCGGAAGCAAAAGCCGAAAATGGGAAAAGCAAAAACATTTATTTAAAAAAGTATTTGAAATAAAGAGGGGCACGAAATCCGGATTCGTCATCGTACAGTACTATTCAACACCCAAATTCCCTTGTCGGGAAATCAAATACATTTATAAGCATTAAGGGCCACGAAAACCAAATTTTGGATAGGATTTTCTCTTTTTTGGGGAAGCGACCCTAGAGCCACTGCTCCTCACCCTGGGGCGAGCCAATGAATTTTATGGCCCTTTAAGAACCGATTTGTCCCAATAAAAATTTAATTATTCCTTACCGATTTGACTATTTCAATTTTCGACACCCAACCCCATCTTTTATTTGGGTCGAATCTCCACTGGAACACTTTAGGAAGGCCATGCGGAAAAGGCGTGAACAACCATTTGGCCAACACTTGGCCATCCGACGCATTGGCACTGTCATCGGGCGGAAGCTCGACAAAAGTACGTGAGTATGCGATCAATCGAAGCGATGGGCAATCGCTGAGAAAGGACGGTGCCACCTGACGACAATCGCGCATTGGGCACGACAAATGAATTGCAAAAATGTTGGCACTGATCATTGGCCAAATTTCGTGAAAAGTGAACTCCAATTTTCGACTCCAGCAAATGAAGACGGACAATTGGCCACAAGAAGTGAAAAGTCGTTGAAAAAGACGGAGAAAATTGATGACATTATGGTCCATGAATCTGAAACAAAAGCCAATTCAAACTGTTTGGGAGTTATGAATTATGGCCCGGCTTTCAACCCATTAATTCCATTCCCTTTTGCTGTTCGGCTTTACCTTATGAGAATGCTTTTGAATGCGATGACTTTGTGCGGCACCGGCTTTTGCGGAATTGGCGCCGATTGTTTCCATCTGTAAGTGCCGAAACTCTCTGATAGAATGTCAACCATTTCCGTTACTTTAGCGAATTCCAATTTCGTCCAACGCCCAACGCCGCGTTTTGAAGTGTTCGTCCACCAATCGGTCAAATCGGTGGCTGAGCAACGCAATGCCAAGGCCCAGCTGAAAAGGGGGGACCAAATGGAACACCGAAAGCCAATCGTCGCCAGTGATGAAGCTAAACGAACGCGGAATTAATGAATTAATTGAAAATTGATTCTATCAAAATTTACATTGCTTTTTCCATTTGTTTTCCCACTTTTTTTGGACTTTCCGACATTTTATGGCCAAAAAATTAGGAAAATTTCAAAAAATATAATAAATCTAAAGGAATATGTGTATGTAAAAACGGAATTGTTAAATCTATATATTATGTTATGTAAAGTTAAAGTTAATTAACCAGAATAATTAACTCCACTGCAGTGGGCAATTACGGGGCATAGCCCAGGGCTAATTATCCCCTTCTTTTGTGGTGCTTAATCAATAATTTAACGAATGACAAAATGGAACGCCTAAAATGGCACCTTTTCTTAATCATTTTTTAGCAAATGATAAACCAATTTTAAATATTCTTTTTGTTGTTAAAAGAAGATAAAAATTCTTTGCGCTTTTAGAAAAGTAAAATGCATCAAAATTTAAAAATCAACTGATCAAAAAATATACACACTTCGGTATTCGGACTTTCGAATGCCGTCTCTTCATTTTTTCAAACTGACACATTCCTCCGTCTTTTTTAATTCCAATCTACAGTACTACCTTATCCTACCAATCCATCAAGTTTGTTGACAATATTTGTACTTTAAAGCATTTAAATTCGAATTGAAAAACGTACAAAATGTTATTAAAAATCATTTGAAAAAAACAAGTATATATATATATATATATATATATATATATATATATATATATATATATATATATATATATATATATATATATATATATATATATATATATATATATATATATATATATATATATATATATATATATATATATATATATATATATATATATATATATATATATATATATATATACGTGATCACGGGGCTTTCAAAAAAATCCGTGAGCCGTGAACCGTGATCACGACACCCCAAAAACCCCGTGATTCCCGTGATACGTGATTGTAAAAAGTTTTCTGAATGATTTTTTTTATTTCAATTTATTAATAAAAAACGGAATTTAATCGCTGGAAAAATAAACAAAATATATTTTAAAGAAAACAAACCATATAAACCGCTTCTTTACGGCGTGTTTTTTCCAAAAAATTTTTCGAGTACAGGGAACAATGGCGCCAATAGGTGCCGCCGGGAAAAAATTTGTAATTTTTAATGCGATTTGCCGCAGATTTTGTCCAAAAATGTCAAAATTTACAATATTGAGCCAATTTTTTGAGGAAATTAGAGTAATTTATAGAAATCTCTAAGGAAAAATTTTAATTTTTAAGTAAATTTCCTAAGAAAATTTTTCAAACTTTTCTTAAATTTAATCAAAACTCTATTTTATATAGAAAAAAAATTCTTTTAACAAATAAGCTAATTTTTGATGTTGAACAAAAGTCTTTTGGACCAACATTATCATCGACGGAGAGAAAAAATAGGGATTTTTAGCCGCTTTTGCGCCAAAAAGGGCTATTTTTTGCCATTTTTTGGTCCAAATTTCAGAAAATTATGTAAAATGGCGGTCCGGTGGTGCCGATAGGCGCCGCCAGGAAAAATTTTGAATGAATTTGTTAACAGATTTGTCCAAAAAATGTACAATCATTTGTTAATTTATGGATCTAATGTTTTAAAAATAAAGAAAATATTTTTAATGTAAGAAAATTTTCTTTTAATTTAATTTCAATTAAAGTAATTTAAAGAAAATATGAAAAAAATCTACTGTACCAATGTGGAATTGAACTCAAGGGATAAATAACGAAAGACAGAAGGCTTAACCATTAAGCTACATATAGATGTCTTAATTGTTAACAGAAATGATTTATTTATTTAATTTTAAACTTCGAAAATTCTACATTTTTTGCGGTTTTAAGAGATAACTTTTTTTGTGTGCTGCTTTATCACTAGGGTCGCTACTTTTAGTTATTTAACTTCTTTTTTCTTGCTCGATTGTTTTGAAGAAAAGAGCTCAAAAACGCATTTCTTTTTTTCACTATTTCGAAATTTTTGGAAAATTCCTTAACAAAAATGCAATAAACCCAAAAAATACACTCCTAAGAATCGACTTAAAAATTTTTCAAAAAATACCACTGAGAATTGGAAAATTTTCTTAAAAAATCTTCCCCCAAATTTTTTTCTCTTGACAAAATTTTGGCTAAAAATATGTCACTATTTCGGATTTTTTATATATTTTTTGTTTGAAGTCTTGAAAATGAGAATCGGTACCTAAAAAGATTTGTTAAATGTGGGTAAGTTGATTTTGTAAGAAATAAAGGAGAAAATGGGCGCAGGTTCGAGTCCATTCCACGATTTATTTTTTGTTCAAAAAAAAATTAAAATGAACAAACCTTGGCAATAAAATTATTAGAGCATCCAATTATATGCACATAAAATCGCAAAATATGCGCATAAAATATGCTGCGTTTCAGGCCCACCAAAGTCCAGGAAAAAAATATGCATGTGCATATAATTGGATGCCCTAAAAATTATACAATGTTGGACACTCAAAAGCTTTTGATGAGTATCTTTCTATGCAAATGAAAATTTTTAGATTCATAACTTTATTCAGGTGCTTTCCAATGTCGTATTACCGGTGTCGCATTGGGCGCCGGACTTTTCGACAGCAAAGGACATTTCGACAGAAATATTATAAATTTCAGGAGGGGACTTTTCGACAGTAAAAAGTAATTAAGTTTAAAATTTAAATGAAAAGCGTAAAATTTTCTCCAAAACAATAAAAATTAACGAAATATTAATAAGAATTATTTGTTTTTATGTTTACTGTCGAAAAGTCCATTATTTTTTGTTTTATTGTCGAAAAGCCCTCTGTCGAAAAGTCCGGGAGCCGTCGCATTTTCCGACTCCCTGATACATATGATTGTTGTTTAGTAAACGAAGAAAAGTTATAGCTTTTTGAACGGGCGCCGGACTTTTCGACAGTGGACTTTTCGACAGAAGGACTTTTCGACAGCAAAGGACTTTTCGACAGAAATATTTTAAATTTAAGGAGGGGACTTTTCGACAGTAAAATGTAATTAAGTTTCAAATTTAGGGGTGTAAAATCTTAAAATTTTATCCAAAAGCAACAAATTAAGTCAAATAATTATTGAGATACATAATTTTTAAATTCAAAAATTCTTTTCAAGAATGTAAACAAATAAATGGAGATGATTTTTTTAAAATATTCCATTTCTTAAGATGTATTTTTTGAAATTTTTGATCGACTTTTAGGGGGTGTATTTTTCGTTTTTATTACCTTTTTATTCATAAGTTTTTTGCAAAAATTTATTAATTTAAAGTTCTAAAAAATAAAAATCTAGAAAACAGATGCTAAGAAATCGAAAAATTGCTTAACAACAACCAAAAAAAAACATTTTTTCGTGCGTTTCAGGTCAATGAGAGTCAGGAAAAAATTAGGTTAAAACCTAAAAATATTAGCCCTAGTAATAATGATTTAGCAATACATATTATAGTATGTTAATTTAAAAGAAATTTAGTAAAACTAACAAGCAATATAATTTATTTTAATAAAAATTATTTGTTTTTATGTTTACTGTCGAAAAGTCCACTATTTTTTGTGTTTCTGTCGAAAAGTCCTTTACTGTCGAAATGTGCTTTGCTGTCGAAAAGTCCTTCTGTCGAAAAGTCCTCTGTCGAAAAGTCCGGGAGCCGACGGAGTTGGCCAGACGAAGCTGACCCCTACCGAGCTCCTCAGAATCTATGCCGCAGAATCCACAGATACGAAGGGACTCTGAGGCACTACGATGCCACAACTGGAATCTGATTTCAGATTCAAGACCAACGGCAGGCATAAAGTGAGGGGTGGGAGGTTGAGAGGGGGCGGCTCCGGACAATCCGTCAGTAGATCTTTTGGCAGCAAATTTTTATTTTAACGGAAGATTTTAATAAGATAATTTGAAAATGAATTTAAGCTATAGTAAAATTAAATTAGGCACTTGCGAGTAGGGACCGGACTTTTAGGCGCAATAATTTTCAACTATACACCTAAATTAGGCACGAAAAAGGTGAAAAAGGCATACAGACAAAACGACAAAAAAAGGCGCACTAAATTTCGTTTTTTATGCAAATTCATTAAAATTTATTACTTTCATTGAAAAAACTGGCGATAAAAATCTTTTGAGAAATCCTGCACATGTTCAGATGCGGTACTAAAAAACGAACAGTAGCCGTAGTCATGTTAAAACGGGAAGGAACTTTTAGGCACAAAAAGCGCCCGCCAATTTGTCCATATTTTGAGTTTTAGACCGCTTCAAAAAGTTTAAAACTGCATTGATTCCCCCGAACAAAAAGTCGGGTGTTGTTCATCTTTTTGACCCGCATCATGAACAGCAAGACGAGGAATTTTCCAAAAATCCCAGAAAAGCGAAATGATTATTTAACACGGCGATTCAATTTTGGGCTCCAAGTACAATTAAGTTGGTTTTTTCGTCTTAGTGGTCTGTGAGTTAGTCACCAAAAGAGGGGTCCCAGGTTCAAGTCCTCCCTATGTTGTGTGTTAATTTCAATTTCTTCTTTTAAAGAAGAAGGCAGAATTATTTTTTCATTAATAAAAGTTTTCGAGGCAATAAAAAATCATATTCAAAAAGCGTTGGTTACGTACAACATCGACAATTTTATGAAATTTTTTTAGCTTATAACTTGGTGAATACTAGAGCAAATAAAACCATTTTATGCTCATTTTGAAGGGAAAATTCTGGAGAATATTGTAAATTTTATTTGGTTTGGCCTTAAATTGTGGACTTGGCTAAAAAAGAATTAAAATTATTGAAATGTTTGTCATTAGAAAAAATTTTTTCCTGTTGGCCAATTTTCTTGAAATTTGGTATAGTCTCATATTTTAATAAAACTTATAGGATGATGCTTTATTTTTTGTCAAAATGCTTTTTATCTCGAGATCGGCTCTTCTATTTTTACAAGGGAAAATCCCAAAAAAATTTTATGTTTTGCAAAATTTTGGCGTTCTGATTACTAAATAAATAATAAACTTATTTGTACTTGGAGCCCAAAATTGAATCGCCGTGTTAAAAAAATACTTGACATGAAAATAACAAGGTTTTACCATTTGTATTTTCCTAACTCAAGTGTCTAATCAGCTTGAATCACTTTAAAATTATCTAATTTAAAATCTTCCGGTTATAAAATTTGCTGACAACGATCTATTGACGGATTGTCCAGGAGCCGTTCCCCCCTCTCACCCTCCACCCGCTCCTCCCTCGGCTCTAACCCTGGCAAATGAGTTAGTCGGAAAGTGATACGGCAATAAATGGCATTTGACTCAATTCTCCACCTCCTCTTACTCTCATTAATAACAACCTAATTAGTGCACATATTTGGAAGAATTTTGCCGTTTTGAAATTAATCCCCGGCACTTTGTCCGATAAATTAGAAGCGCTGTAAGATCCATGCAAAAACTTTTCTAGTGTATGGAAGAATTTTGCCGTTTTGAAATTAATCCCCGGCACTTCATCCGATCCTATTGTAGGCATAATACATAAAATCCATGCCAATACGTTGCCAAAAAGAATACAAAAATTTAAAAAATGACTTAATGTGAATAAATCAAAAATGACTAATTTCTATACGTTCATTAACTTTATTCTTTCCGCCTTTCCCTCCTTTTTTTCTCCAAATTCATTATTTTAGCTTTTCACTTGAAGTGTTCAATTTTATTACCTGAGAAATGTCTGCCAATGCTGAATTACAGTTCGTCCGAATCAAAACAAAAGCAGGGTCAACGGAGGCTGAAGTGACAATTGGAAATGGACAACCCCTTTCGATTCTGGAGGCGATGCATCTTTTGCAAGAAAATGCCACCGCATTTGAAGGAATCTCGATTAGGTAAAAATTGGACAAAAATGAATTATGAAAATGAAAATATTAAGCCATTTTGATAATGATGTCCTCACTTTTCTCCATCACCTTCATTCAAAACTCCTTGAATGTCACCATGTCAATTTGGCAATAGAAACTTATAACACCGATTTTTCTGAACAAATATTGGACACCATTTTGCCGTTAATCCAAGGAGTTCTAAAATCTATCAAAATGGATGCCAAACATATTGAGAATTTGACACAATTGGCCCCATCACTGCTATGTGAATGTCCCCTGCTTCATTCAATCGCCACGAATAAATTTTCGTTGGAATTTACGGCCAAAGACGGTGCCCCGATTGAAGGACAAGCATTGGCAAAATGGCTACACATAGCGAACCCGGAAGGACTGCCCAAAATGATCCACTTTTGCTACAACGCTAACGGCCTTTGGACCATCAACAAGAGTGAAGAAATGAAAGACGTGGGTTAAAAATTTAAAAATATCGTAATTTAATTATCATAAAATTTTTGGTTTTAAGTCTTTCTACCTTGCCAAAACGTCCGCCAATTTCATTGTCCGCCTTTACCTTACGCATGACAAGGAAGATGGAGGACCAATCAACGACATTACCAATGCAATAACAATGGAAAGGTTAAAAATGAGCGAATTTGCCGAGGATCGCTTTTTGCTCGTCCGTTCTCCGATTGATCGCGATGAGAACAAATGGGCCAAATGGGAGAAGAATGCCAAAGAGTGGGACTTCGATCAGCAGCGCAATACAATTGCGATATGTGAAATGAGGAGGAAGAAAATGACGAGGAAAATGATGATGAAGACGGCAAAGAAAATGATGAGGAAAATGACGAGGAAAAAGACGATATTTAAACCATATGCTGCTGGCTGGATGCAAAGTGCCGATTAAACCAATTAAATAATTTTATTTTGCTTTCCATTTGTGTGTATATTTTTTGATCAGTTGATTTTTAAATTTTGATGCATTTTACTTTTCTAAAAGCGCAAATAATTTTTATCTTCTTTTAACAACAAAAAGAATATTTAAAATTGGTTTATCATTTGCTAAAAAATGATTAAGAAAAGGTGCCATTTTAGGCGTTCCATTTTGTCATTCATTATATTATTGATTAAGCACCACAAAAGAAGGGGATAATTAGCCCCGGGCTATGCCCCGTAATTGCCCACTGCAGTGGAGTTAATTATTCTGGTTAATTAACTTTTAACTTACATAACATAATATATAGATTGAACAATTCCGTTTTTACATACACATATTCCTTTAGATTTATTATATTTTTTTGAAATTTTCCTAATTTTTTGGCCATAAAATGTCGGAAAGTCCAAAAAAAGTGGGAAAACAAATGGAAAAAGCAATGTAAATTTTGATAGAATCAATTTTGAATAAATTCATCAGTTCCGCGTTCGTTTAGCTTCATCACTGGCGACGATTGGCTTTCGGTGTTCCATTTGGTCCCCCCTTTTCAGCTGGGCCTTGGCATTGCGTTGCTCAGCCACCGATTTGACCGATTGGTGGACGAACACTTCAAATCGCGGCGTTGGGCGTTGGACGAAATTGGAATTCGTCGCACATTTGAAAAGGATGGCCAATATGAGATGCAAATTACCAATTCCAAATTGGATCCGTCGGCAATTGAGACAAATGTGTCCATCTTTTGCCTAAGGTGCCGGAAATGGTTGACATTCTATCAGAGAGTTCGGCACTTACAGATGGAAACAATCGGCGCCAATTCCGCAAAAGCCGGTGCCGCACAAAGTCATCGCATTCAAAAGCATTCTCATAAGGTAAAGCCGAACAGCAAAAGGGAATGGAATTAATGGGTTGAAAGCCGGGCCATAATTCATAACTCCCAAACAGTTTGAATTGGCTTTTGTTTCAGATTCATGGACCATAATGTCATCAATTTTCTCCGTCTTTTTCAACGACTTTTCACTTCTTGTGGCCAATTGTCCGTCTTCGTTAGCTTGAGTCGAAAATTGGAGTTCACTTTTCACGAAATTTGGCCAATGATCAGTGCCAACATTTTTGCAATTCATTTGTCGTGCCCAATGCGCGATTGTCGTCAGGTGGCACCGTCCTTTCTCAAAGATTGTCCATCGCTTCGATTGATCGCATACTCATGTACTTTTGTCGAGCTTCAACCCCGATGACAGTGCCAATGCGTCGGATGGCCAAGTGTTGGCCAAATGGTTGTTCACGCCTTTTCCGCATGGCCTTCCTAAAGTGTACCAGTGGAGATTCGACCCAAATCAACATTGGAGTTGGGTGTCGAAAATTCAAATAATCAAATCGGTAAATAATTAAATTTCACATTTGGCTGTCGGATCGGATAGGGCTTATAAAATTCATTGACTGGGATCGCCTCCCCAAAAAAGAGAAAATCCTATCCAAAATTTGGTTTTCGTGCCCTTAATGCTTATAAATGTATTTGATTTTCCGACAAGGGAATTTGGGTGTTGAATAGTACTGTACGATGACGAATCCGGATTTCGTGCCCCTCTTTATTTCAAATACTTTTTTAAATAAATGTTTTTGCTTTTCCCATTTTCGGCTTTTGCTTCCGCTTCTTCGCCCGTCTGCTTCATCATCGTCTTCCGCTTTTTACGTCCGTTCATTAATAAGACATCTCTGTTTTACGTTACGTTGGAAGATGTGTCCGTTTTGGCCTTTGATCTGATCAATGATCGGACCGGGGAGCGATTGACGATGAAACAGATGGACAATTTGCACTTGCTGATCGTCCGTTCTCCGATTGGGCGCGATGAGAGCAAATGGGCCAAATGGGAGAAGGAGGCCACCGAGTGGGACTTCGATGAGCAGTGGAACCAGATTATGATTTCCTATTACTAACCTAACCCTTTTTTTGTCTTATTTTGTTGCGAATTTGGCATTTTCCACCATTAATAATTGTACCATCGCCGTCATTTGCGTAATTTTAAATTTTTCACTGTTATAATTCTTTTCCTTGTATTAATAACTTACTTATGTGTAATTAGAAAAAGTAAGTAATAATCGAATTCAGTTGCGAAAAAGAGCTCGACCTGGACCTGGTTCCAGGCCTGGATTTTTCCTGGGTCCAGAGGCCTAGGCAATTTTTCGGCAACCCTGATTTGTCCTATACCTACCTTGATTTTTGTCAGTAAACCTAGGTGCCGTTCATATGAAAAAATACATTATTATTGTAAATTTGTTCCTAAGTAGAGCACGGAACTGTATGGGATTCCGCGCGGGATATTGCAGGAACCCAGTCCGCAATCCCGTATTTTTTTTTTAGAAAATGCGGGATTAATCTTGCGGGATCCCGTTCCGCAAAAATTTTGAACTCCAATCTCACAGCTGGATCCTCATTGTAGAGACCGGCGCGGGACGGGATCCCGCGCGGGACTTTGCGGGATTCCATTTCACAATCCTGCATTTTTGGGAATTGTTGGGATTGCGGGATTTTGCAGGATTATTCCGCGGGATCCTGAGTTTCAATACCGCAGAGCAAGACCCGAGAATTTTGTAATTTTGTGCGGGATCCCGCTGGATTCATTGTATTTTTGAAAATTAACAAAATGCCATATTTTTCTAGAAAAATTTAATTACCTAATTAAGCAATTTTATTTCATCCTTTTTGTGAACATTTTTCCGACGGATCATATCGGCCGGACACCCAATTCGTACTAGGTTCAAGTACTCCCCCCCCCCATCCCTCCATCATTGCCATTTTTCCCTATTGGCATGTAAAATTTGAAGCGGATCTACGTGAATATTGCAACTAAAATTTTATTTTGCCAAGAGTACCAAAACCAGATTATACTTTTAGAATTGGTTGTAAAATACCAAAACTTATTCTATCAATAATTGAAAAAAACTAAAAGAACAAAATGATGCTAAAGCATCAAATCTGACAGCTCTTGGATAAATCCCGGAAAATCAGTTTCTTCAATATATTTAGAATTTCGCCGGTACTTGTTGGACTGTGCCGTCAATATTTAATTCCCCATATACTTTTCGACTTTTTTGCCCTCCTTTGCCTCATCCATATGATAGACTTTAACGAGGTATTCAATTTGCATTTTTTTTTCTTGAATAATTTAAAGTTTTGGTTCTCCCGGATTTGAAAATCAATCCAACAATTTCATAAACCATTTTGTTTAAAGGTGGTCGTTTAAGACCATCAAATCAGTCTATTTCTTATTGAGAATGAATTGAGTGGTAGAACATTCAATAAAAGTGCAGTTTGCTGCCCACCCTCCCAATTTTCCGAAAAAACTAATGGGGGAATTTTGCACTTTGCAATTTTCTCAGCATTTTGTATTTTTAAAATTGTATGGGTTTAAATTACTTAATTGTTTTATGTCCATTTAACATTTTTTTCCCTTTTCAGAATGTAATGGTCGACTTGGCTACACTCTTGTTGAGGTAATTTTTATCTCCCCCTTTTTTCCCAATTTTTTTAGCGGTGAAAAAACGCATTTTTTTTCAAAATTTCCTTGGATGATGGCATATTTGTTGTATTTCCTAGGGTGATTTTCCCCCGAATTTTCAGGATGATTCTTCACTGTTGGGTGGCATCACTTTTCGCTCAATTGTGTCCGGTGACAAATTGCCGTTGTTGCGCGATTCACCGCCCGAGTCGCATGTTGAGCCGGTGGCGCAACTGTTGCGATCTCCACGTGACCACATGGACAACATCTTCAACCCAGCGGACAACAACATTGTGGACAACACCAATGGCTTCGCTTTGGCGCCTTACACCGAACAGCGACGTAATTTTGCCAAAAAACTGATATTCCTTACTTGAGCTAGACCTGGACCTGGATGGATTCAAGCTTTTTTTTTCCTGGACTTGGATTTTCCTGGATTTTGTTCTAAGCCATGTGAAAAATAAAACCAAAATGATTACTTGGATTTAATTTCAGAATTTATTGTTCAGAGTGCAGTTTTTTTGTTTTCAAGTTATCGAACACTGATTAATAGATCTAAACGATTTTATTATGGATATTCCTGAGCAATTAGTTGACTTTTTTAAACATTTGTTTGTTTTTTAAAATAAATTTAAAAAAAATCCAGGTCCATGCCATGACAGGCCTGGATTTTTGTCAGGAAACGCGGGTGGGCCCAGGCATTTTTCAAAATATCGCCCTTTTCAGGTGCGCCCAGCGGAGTGTTGGCACAGCAAACGATGCAACGGTTCGGCAATGCGTATTTCATGGTTTGTTTTGTTTTATAGGTGGCATGCTTAAATTCAAAAGTCGAAAATTCAAAAAAAAAAAAACTTTTTTTCTTTGAGTCACTATTGAATGGCCATTTGAATTGGTGTTGCAATGCGATTGTTGAAACTAATTTTGCTTATTTTTGAAAGATTTGTAAACAAAAAGGCGTGAAATCCGAGAAATTTTTGAATTTTCGACTTTTTTTTTGTTCGAGTTCGGGTCTCTGGTTTCGGAATATGTGCCAAAATGAAATAGTCATAATTTATTCTTTCTTTTCAGGGTAATAGTAATAATAGCACTAACAACACCACCACTTCCTCCGCCTATTCATTGGCAACAATTGGCACCAATACGACGACGTACAGTGGCGGGGCCTGCAACGGCAGCGGCGGCACATTGGTCACAAACGCAACTGGCACAACAGGCGGACGTCGTAAAGAGGTGTACAGTAAGTTAATTGAATTTATGAAAAACCAATTTTCCCATAAAAAAAAATTCCAAATTTTGCAATTTTTTTCACCCTCTGACCAATTTTTCGACCGTAAATATTTTGTTTCTAACCAAATTAAAAAAAAAAAAAATTCTTCGTACCGAAAGAACGCTTGACAAACTTGAGAATTTAGCTGACGGCATTTTGCTCGATTGCGACACCAATCGCATTCTTTCCGGTGGCGGTGTTGACTTTCGGTCCGCAAATGCGCCGCCACTGAAAACGGACGAATTTGAACGACGAGACACTGTCAGTTTAATTAATTTATAGTAACAGCAGGGAGCACTATGTGCCTGGTTGTGAGAGGAACTCAAATTCGTACAACTTTGGAGGTGTTATACTCTAAAATTGGTACCACCCCCCCCCTGAGATTTGTTGGGAAACCTAACAACTAAAAAGACACATTTTTTTATTACGTACCCACCCCCCCAGGGACGGTCCCAGGATTTTGGCTTGGGGGGGCACCTCCCCCCGGGCGACGACCTTTTTTTTTTTTTTTTTTTGCTTTTCACACCCGCTTTTTATGTGGCGCGGTTTTTGCAAAAAAAAAATTTTGGGGTACAGGGGGTCCGGCGGTGCCGATAGGCGCCGCCGGGAAAATTTTTGCGGTTTTAAATGCGGTTTGTTAACAGATTTTGTCCAAAAAATGACCAAATTTTGTGATTTTGAGCTATTTTTAGCAGATTTTCATTAAAAATTTGTGGATTTTTTGAAAAATTTAGCGACATTTCTTGGAAAATTTGGGTGAGGCCAGGTCTGTGGGGTGGGGGGTACCAGCCCAGCAAGGAAAACCTAAAATTTTCAGCCAAAATATTATTTTTCCTTAAAAATTTTTGGACCCGGGGGGGTCTTGGGGGGGTACGTACCCCGCGTACCCCCCCCCTGGGACCGTCCCTGCCCCCCCCCCCTACCCAAAGCCCCAAAAACCCTAAATCCTGGCTGGGACCATTCCTTGGTCGACCACTAAATTTAATCGAAAAACGCTTTGACAGCAGCATCAGTCATTTCCGGCGGCGAATAACGGCCGCATCGTACCAAGCAAAAAGTCGGGCAAAAAGAACATGCGAAAGGAGCGCGGGACCACCATCAACGTGAAGGAGTTAGCTGGTGTGTGTGTGTGTTTGTTTGTTTCTTAATTAATGATACTTGCTTTTTTGCAAGTTTTTTGGGGGAAAAATATTTCCGTGGATTTGAATCCGAATCTTTTAAACGTAAGTTTAACTAAGGTATTTTGGCCGTTTTAAGGCAAAAAACTTGTAAAAATAGTGGAAAATGGAGGTCCGGCGGTGCCGATAGGCGCCGCCGGGAAAAATTTTTGGAAATTTGAGTGCTATTTGTTACGAAAATTGCCTATTAAATTTTTTAATTTTCGTTGGGGGGGGGAATTCGAAAAAATTTTCCATTATTTGCTGGAAAATTTTTAAAAATTTTCATTTCGGGGGGGGGGGGGGGAATTCCCCCCCCCCCCCTGGATACGCCCTTGCTGACCAGGAATTTTGGAAAAGCCAGGTTATGGGCCTGGAAAATTGGTCAAAAAACGGGGAAAAAATGGAAAAATTCCTGCAAAACTCCGGAACATATAACCATCGATAAAAAGTGGACCAAGATTTGGTTTGTCGTCCCTTCTGAACTTATTTATTTTAGGTTACTTTGGAGACCGTGGCTTGGATGAAATTTTGCGTGAGTTTCAACCCAATCAGCCAAACACCGGCAGGACGGCACCAAAAAAGGAAAAGAACGGCACCGATGCCAATGTCGTCGCCACCGCCGCTGGGGCCGCGTCAGCAGCCGTGGCAGTGCCACCACCACCAGAGCAAAAGCAGCAGCAGCAGCCGGAGATCACAGCTGACAACAATGAGCCGAGCACAAAGAAAGGGAAGCCGAAGGTGACACAAGTTTTTATTTTATTTTTTATAATGAATATTAATAATAATTAGGGATGCGACTTTTAGTGACTAAAAATCTCAAAATAGTTAACTAAAATAGTGAGTAAAAATTCCAAAATAGTGACAAAATTGTGAAAAAAGTCCGAAATAGTGACGAATAGTGACATAATTTTCAGCCAAAAATGAGCAAAATTAATTTTTATTCACTGATTGCAGTGCAAATGAGGTACATTTCCTTTCTAATATTTTCTCAGCAAAAAATGACATTTTAACCAAAAATTTTGCCAAGAAAAAAAAATTTGGGGGATGAATTTTTGATAAAATTTTCCAATTCTTAGGGGCGCATTTTGAAAAATTTTAGGTCGATTCTTAGGGGTGTATTTTTCGTTTTTGTAGCATTTTTATTAAGGAATTTTCCAAAAAATGCCGAAATAGTGAAAAAATAGTGACAAAACGCCAAAATAGTAAATTTTCACTATTTTAGTCACGAAGCGCCAAAATAGTGATTTCTAGTGACCGATAGTGAGATCCAAATCGAAAAATTTCAACGCAGAAATGCGTTTTTTGAGCTCCTTTCTACAAAACAATTGAGCAAAAAAAATAGTTAAATCACTAAAAATCGCATCCCTAATAATAATAATGACAAGTGATACCATTTCACCCTTCCTCCCATGACAAATTTTTTGAAATTTTCATTGAAACGCATAAAAGAAAAATTTTTTGAAAAAGCGTAAAAAACTCAAATTTTGTAAGAATTTTCAATATTAATTATTTTTTTGTGTGGGGGGAATGCATTGCTCCCATTTCATGTGGTATATTTGGTTTTAATTCCTCCGCTCACACTAATTTAGCCTCTACATAAAATTGGGCATTTCTGATGGCGTAATATTTTTTTTTTTGCAATTTTAAACAAATTTCTTTAAAAATAACATTCATTAGCCGTACCGGTCGGAAGAATTGCAGCATAAATTCCTTGCTTTTGCTTCCAGCACGTTTCCTCCACGGCCCATCGCCCCACGCTGACGAAACAGCAGCGACGGCGTCAGCAGCAGCAGTTGGCGACTCAATCGCGAGGCAGCAGTGCAGAGGAGGTGGAGGTGTGTGGTCATGGACGGTCCCCGGGCTCCGACTTGGAGCAGGCCCAATCTTCCGAACGATGACGGCATTATTTGCTCTTCGGGCAGTTTAAAATTTTCCACCACCATTTTCAAAGAAAAATTTTTGGAGTACTGAGGGGTACCGGCCGGCGTTGAAGAAATTTTTAAATTAGTTTATTTTTTTTTGGTAAAAAATTCAAAAACTAAGTTTTCTATTAAAAAATTAAGTGGAGTGAAGTCTTAGGCAGTGTATTAACATGAAAATCTAAACTTTTCATCTAAGGTTGCCATCGAGCTGGACAGAGAAGGTGGTGGTGGTGGTGTTGCTGATGTGAAACCGGACCAAGACTCCGACCCTACTCTTAATGGTGAGTGGGGTTTTATTTTCTAAATTTATCTCTTCTAAAAATTGTATGGCCCATTCTAAAACATTGGAAAAACAACATTTTCGGAAATTGAATTTGACTCTTTAGTTTTCATCTTTTAAATTTTATGTTCAGCAGAAACAGTGGCTGAAGCGGCTGCTTCGGAGGTCCGCAACAGTTTGGAGAAGACGAAGAAGCCGTTGTTGGTTCGTTCGTTTATTTGCATAAAATAATTTAGTACAAAATTGTTGGAACAGTCCATCACAAAAGGGAGTGAGCAAGCAGTTCATTCGTTCATTCCCTCCATAAATCGTTTCGTCTCCATTTCGACCGACAAAAAGTTAATTAAAAAATTCCAAACTTTATTTTTTAATTTCTATTCGGGTTTGCCGTTCCACCAGTTTAAATACTGGATGCAACAAAAAAATTTCCATGACTTACAGGAGCGTATCCCATCGAATGTGTTGCGACAGCTCCGTGAGAAGAAGGCATGGCACTCTCCGTTCACCATTTGCAACCCGTTCATGAACACTGGTGCCGCCGTGGATCGAGAAAATGTCATGAAAGGTGGCGATATTCCAATTAAGGCTTTGTCCTAAAATACCAAACGGACATGAGTTGTTTGACAATGAATGAGCTGGGCATGACTCACACAGGAGCCCGAAATTTTGGAAAAATCTAGGCCTGGGTTTCATGTTGGCCCTGCATTTACCGGACAAAAACCTGGCCCACGAAAAACCCAGGTTGTCGAAAAATGACTTGGACGTGGATCCAGGGAAAAATCCCGGCCTTGGTTCAGGTCCTGGTCGAGTCCCAAAAAGCACTGTGCAACTCGGATTACCGTATTTTTTATAATGCCCACCCCCTGACTATTGTTGTTAGAGCCCTCTGAAATAAGGCCCCCTTTTGAGAGGGGTTGAAAAATAGAGCCACGGGAGCTCTGTTTCAAGAAATACGGTATATGAATATATAAATTATATCCATGTTTTCTTCCAGGGCCGGTCGAGCCGTGGTTGGAGCGTTCTGACGCGTTTCCGTTGCCTGCTCAGCTGTTGCAGCACGGGTCGCGCGTGCCAATGCCAATGTCGAAGAATGGTGACAATGTTAACGTGCCAACAACGCTGTGACAACTGACCTTCCCTTGCTTGACGTGCTGTTCTATTCATTCATACAATGCTCGTTGACTCTTTTTCTTGCTTCTTTTTTTTGTTTTCGATTGTTTGTTATTAATATATTTATTAGGCATAAAATTGACTTAAAATTCAAGAAGCGAGAGATGAACCAATAAATGGAGAGCGCACAGAAAAACACACACCTCTCATTTCGGCGTGCTATTTCTTTCCAAGAGCTTTCGATAGATACCGATTTTGTCCAATTTGGTTGGTAAAAACAATTTAAAAAAAAAAATTCATTTTTTAATTTTTTGGAGGGAAATAAATAAATATATTAATGTTGTGGAGCGGACTCGAACCGCCATCCTCCCCGTTCCTTCCGTTTCCCTTTTACTATTGTAAGGCGCACGGAGGCTCAACCGATCAGCAGAGGGAAAGGACCCGATTACGAAGCCCCCCCCTCTACCGCCGGAGCAGGGCTGTGCGAAAATCACAACAAAAAAAAAAATTTCGTATACGAAAACGAAACGAAAATGCGAATTCGATACGAAAACGAAAAAAATATTTTGAGAACCGAAAACGAAACACGAAACGAAAAACAAAATTTTGAAAACCGAAACTAATTATTCGTAAAAATTAAAAAAAGTCATCAGAAGGGCGAGTACCACTTACTCTGACGACTATTCATATAAATGTGTCGTGGAGTAAGTGACAATATATATGGATGATCACAGGAATTAAAAGACAAAAATAAGTGAAAATAAATTTAATAAATTGAGGTCAAAGTCAAATGAGGTCAAAACATAAGATTACCAAATCACTTAGGAATTTGTTATAATTCTAGCTTTTCCGGTCTTACATATTACCCTAGTGAAGTTTTAAGTTTTGTTTTAAATTGATTTAAAGAATTTGTTTTTATTAGTTCTTTATCTAGTTGATTCCACAATTTTGTTACCCTCCCAGCAAAGGGAATGAATTTTTTGCCCAGTTTGTATTTTGTGTTCAATCTGTAAAAGGGGATGAAAGCGTGCTGATGGATTAAAAATAGAAAATAGTTTCAGATTGTTCGGCCATAAACAATTTTATGCGCCATGAACAGATCAAACAGCTTTCGCCTATTCTCAAGTGTTGGCAGTTGCAGGTATTCTAATCGATTTTTGTATGGAATTGGCGGAAGGCTGCATTTAAAAAATACCCTTTTGGTGAAATATTTTTGATACTTTTCGATTTTTTTAATATTTTTTTGAAGAGACGGATTCCAAACCTCTGGAGCGTATTCCAATAAAGGCCTAATATAAGTTTTATATAACGTAATCAAATCTTAGACGATTTGGATTTAATTATTCTAAACAAGGAACGCATACGTAAATACGCATTCCTTGTTATTTGGTTAATATGACCGGAAAATTGTAATTTGTTATCAATGTTTATTCCTAAATCCCTAATTGTATCCACAGCATTTATTGTATTCCCATCAAATTTATATGTTTCTTTTGGGTTTTTTGAACCCAAATATAATACAAAAGTTTTTTGAGTTGAAACTTTTATTTGCCATTTATTTGCCCATTCAAATAAATTATGCAATGTTTTATGCATAATTTCTGTATCTGCTCTTGCTTTATAGCATATATACAATTTAACATCATCAGCATATAATTTTATTTTCACTCCTGATGGCAAAGCATCAGGAAGATCGTTAATATAGATCAAAAATAATAAAGGGCCCAGGACAGAGCCCTGGGGGACGCCAGAGCCAACTTTTTCTATGATAGCATTTGTTTTCAAAAACTAAATTTGGTATTTCAAAGGCATTAGCATCGTATTTCTGTATGTATTTAAAAATCGAATTTTTTCCCTTTGAAATAGCCTTTTTTCAATTTGAGAATGAAATTTATTTGATTGTATTTTTATGTGTAAACTAATGCTATCATATAGTGTTTTTTTTTTTGATGGATCAGTTTTACATTGCCTATACAGTCTGGCTTTCTCTTGATGGATGCAATTAAATGCTTTGGATATTTAGGGGTCATATCTTTTTTGGTAATTCTTTTCATTGGAATACACTCGTTTAGGGTTTCTAGCAGTGTATTATTAAAGGCGTTGTATTTTTGGTTTGCACTAAAATGCTCATTGGATAAACAGCTGGGGGAAAAATAATAATTGGACCAACAAAGAATTTGTCTTTAATTTTAGAATCAACATGCGACTCGGGCGGCGAGTCGCGCAACAACGGCAATTTGTCACCGGACACAATTGAGCGAAAAGTGATGCCACCCAACAGTGAAGAATCATCCTGAAATTCGGGGGAAAATAAATGATTTTTTAGCAAAATTTCACGAGAACATTGAATAAATTTCAATTTTCTTAAAAATTGATAAATTATGTAAAAATAAGCAAAAAATCGAAAATTTCGCTTTTCAGGTTTATTTTGTTAAAAAGAATAAATTTTAAGCGATATCGTGTTTTTTTCTTTTAAACACGGCGAGTCAATTTTGGGCTCCAAGTACAAATTTTTTTAGCTTATAACTTTGTTATTTATAAACCAAATAAAATCTTTTTATGCTTATTTTGAAGGGAAAATTCTGAAGAATATTTCTAGGTTAGTCAAAAGTTTAAAAAAATTGTTTATTGGCAAATAAATGATTATGTGTTATTTTATATGTTAGAGACATGGAAATAGTACGCCAAAATGAGAGAAAAAGATAAAATTTTGCCCTTGGAAAAAATTTTTCCCTATTGGTAACTTTTTTTTAAATTTTGCATAGGCCCATATTTTGACTCCCTCTACCGAATCATTGTTTATTTTTTCGAAGTTATGTTTTTAACTCGAGATCGGCTCTTCTATTTTTACAAGGGAAAATCCGAACAAAAATTTTTATTTTTGCAAAATTTTGGCGTTCTGATTACTAAATAAATAAAAAAAACTTATTTGCACTGGGAGCCCAAAATTGACTCGCCGTGTAAAATGATTTATAATACCATATTTAACCATTTTTGAAAGCTTTACTTTGCGTTTAGCCAATTTGAAGAAATTTTAAGAAATTGTACCTCAAATTGGAAAAATTATGTCCATATTTTTGCCATTTTATGGTCATATTTCGCGATTTTATATCAGAGTTCCCAAGTGTGCTTATTTCTAAGATTTGTGTTTATTTTCCTTGTTTCCTGTTTCTTTTTTATTTTCTTATTAAGAACAAAGCTCAAACGTAAAATGAATTTTGCCGCCATTTTTCATGAGCTTCTGCCGGCTTATCCAATTTCTGTTGTCTTGGTCATTATTAGCGCTGCCATATTTATTGTCAGCCAATGCGCCATAGGCGGTAAGAAGGAACGCATCGAGGCGAGTTTTTGACCCCATTCGCCCGCACAACCCAATTAAACTTGGTTTTTCAGGAAGTCCGCGCAACAGTCGGCTTGGGAGGGGGATCTCCCCCGTACGTAATTCCGGGTGAGTGGTTAATTAGTAAAACGAATTTTTTTTTTACATTTCAGAGAATTCGGACCAGGATGATAACGAAGAAGAAGAAAGTGCGAAGCATGAACAAACGAAGACCACGCAAAAGATGACAAAGCCCAAGCAAAATGAGAAGTACGTGAAAAGCGTGAAGAAAGGACAGCGTGAAAAGGCCGGACAAAAGACGACGAAAACGATGACAAAGCCCAAACAAAATGAGAAGGACGGGAAAAGCGTGAAGAAAGGACAGCGTGAAAAGGCCGGACAAAAGACGACGAAAACGATGACAAAGCCCAAACAAAATGAGAAGGATGGGAAAAGCGTGAAGAAAGGACAGCGTGAAAAGGCCGGACAAAAGACGACGAAAACGATGACAAAGCCCAAACAAAATGAGAAGGACGGGAAAAGCGTGAAGAAAGGACAGCGTGAAAAGGCCGGACAAAAGACGACGAAAACGATGACAAAGCCCAAACAAAATGAGAAGGACGGGAAAAGCGTGAAGAAAGGACAGCGTGAAAAGGCCGGACAAAAGACGACGAAAACGATGACAAAGCCCAAACAAAATGAGAAGGATGGGAAAAGCGTGAAGAAAGGACAGCGTGAAAAGGCCGGACAAAAGACGACGAAAACGATGACAAAGCCCAAACAAAATGAGAAGGACGGGAAAAGCGTGAAGAAAGGACAGCGTGAAAAGGCCGGACAAAAGACGACGAAAACGATGACAAAGCCCAAACAAAATGAGAAGGA
>CP049713.1:8751320-8776930 GCA_004148225.2 Heterodera glycines | reverse complement strand
CGAACCAACAAATCTGCGGCGCCGTTGTCCAACATGTCACCAAACATACCGATTTGTCCTGCCGCTTCTCTTCCGTCCGCTGCCAAACACCTTGGTTGCCAAAGATGCAGAAACACCAGTCCCGAAAAGCCGGATGGATTTTGTTGGATGTGTCTTTTTTGGTGGGTTTGATTATTTTTTTTTTTTTGAAATTTAATCAATTAAAGATAAATTTTGAAAAATTAAATGTTTGAACGCATAAGATTTATTAATCAATTTTTAAAAATTTTACAATTAGCAAAATTTTTTGCCTAAAATTTAAAAATTGAATAATTTTTTATCAAATATTTTTTTAAGTTTTATTTTATACCATCCTATAATTAATTAATCGATTAAAAAAAATTTTTAAGCGTAAAGAGGCATTGTATAGTTTAAACAATGCTTGGCACAAGTTTTTGAAGGCGGGTGAGAAAATGGATAGTGGTGATGAAAATGAGGAGGAGGAAGAGAGTGATGAAGAAGAGAGTGAGGAAGAAGAGAGTGAGGAAGAAGAGAGAGAGGAAGACGAGGAGAGGGATGAAGAGGAGAGGGAGGAAGACGAGGAGAGGGAAGAAGAGGAAAGGGAGGAAGAAGAGGAGAGAGACAGAGAGGAAGACGAAGAGAGAGACGAAGAAGAGAGAGGCGAATGATGATGAAGTGGTTGAAGAGAGTGAGGTAGAGGACGTGGATGTGGATGGATTAGGGCTGAATGACGAAGTGGTTGAAGAGAGTGAGGGGGAGGACGCAGATGTGGATGGAGTTATAAATGGTGGTGATGGAGTGGAAAATGGGGACGAGAACGGAAATGGAGGAGGAGGAAGCGGAGGAGGAAATGGAGGAGGAGGAAGCGGAGGAGGATATGGAGGAGGGGGAGGAAGCGGAGGCGGAGGAGGAGGTGGAGGAGGAGGAAGCGGAAGAGGAGATGGTGGAGGAGGAGGGGGAGGAAGAAATGGCGGAGGGGGAGGGCGAGGAAGCGGAGGAGGAAATGGAGCAGAAGGCGGAGGAGGAAGCGGAAGAGGCGGAGGAGGAGACGAAAGTGGAAGCGGAGGGGGAGGAAGCGGAGCAAAAAATGGTGGGGGGCGAAACGGTGGAGGAGGAGGGGGAGGAAGCGGTGGAGGGTCCAATGGAGGAGGAGCGGGAGGAGAAGAACGAGGAAATGGGGGAAACGGAGGGGGAGGAAGCGGAGGGAGTGGAGCGGGAGGAGGAGGAAGAGAAAATGGTGGAGAGCAAAACGGAGGAGACGGAAACGGAGCGGGCCGAGGAGGAGTAAAAGGAAGAGAGGAAGGAAGGGGAGGAGGAGAATTTGACGAGTTTGGAGGGAAAAGTGGAGGGAGTGGAGGAGGAAAAGGACAAGGATGGAGCAACGGCGGCGGTGAATTCGATCTTCCGTCATTGGACGAAATTTATGGGTGTAAAATGGTACTAGGGATTGCAAAAGGATTATGTAATTAATTAAAAAATGTTTATTTTTTGGCTTACCGACCGGCTTGTCGACATCGGCTTGCCGACTTCGGCTTGCCGACTTCGGCTTGCCGATTTCGGCTTGCCGATTTCGGCTTGCCGACTTCGGCTTGCCGATTTCGGCAGACCGATGTCGACAAGCCGGTCGGTAAGCCGAAAAAGAAACATTTTCTAAATTAAATACATAAAAAATTGAAAATAGTCTCACTAAGGGATTACTTATAATAAATTTAAGTTTTTTAATAGGTTCGGGTTGCGTCAAAAAAAACAATCAAGCGTAAAGAACAAAGGAAAAAACAAAAGGCGAAAAACATTCAACTGCCAATTTGTCTTTAATTTTATTTAGTTAATTTTTTATGCTTTTATGCTTGATCAAATATAATTTTTATTCTTAATTTTATTAAATCCTAGCCTAAAAATAAAAAATTCTTCTTTTCCAAACTGTTCCCTCAAAATTCGGAATTAATTTATTACAACAAAAAAAAAATTACGATTCATTAGAGAAAATGGTCCTCATACCATCCAATACGATCATTAGTCGTTCAGCTTCATTCGTTCGAGTTCGAAGGCCACGCTGAAGCTCGTCGGCCCGCACACAAATTTTTGGCCCGGGATCAGCGTGTCCATTGGCTCCTCATCGTTGGGTTCGATTTTCATGCCCACCAAAATGTGCAGATGGTGGTTCTCGCGCTCCAGAGTCGCGACCTTTTCCTCCAAACTCTTGACTTTGGCGAGCAGACGCTAAAATAAAATAATTTAAAATCATAAGAGACAATTCAATATTTAAATAAATTATTAAATAATTTAAAAATAAAAAATAAAATTTACGTTTATTATGTGCGTCGCCGGGTTGGGCGGGCATTTGGGCTTGTGGATGATGGGGCGTAATAACTTTTTAAATTTTTTCGGCATATTTTTTACTCGCATTAATTTACTTAAATAAAAATGAATTAAAACAATAAATTGAAATATGAATGACAAAAAAAAAATGGTCTCATGAATCGAGAATGGCACAACATTGCCGAAGGGCGGCCGGGCGTTCCTCCCGCGACGATGCCACAACATTCCGAAGGGGGGTGTTTCTCGTCACATATGGCGGCGGGCGGCATTACACTTTGAACTTTCACGCCTTGACCGTTCACCTAATGATTGATTACAAATATTTTGCTCTCGAATACAATGAACTTGGCACTTTTTGTCGAAAGGCGGCCTAGATAAAGCGTACAAAAATGAAATTCGGATTAAAAGGTTAATTCAATTGGATGATTGATTATTTATTTAATGCTCAAAATATTTCTTTTTATCATACCGACATTTTAAAATTCCCCCATAGCACAGATACAGTAGGACTCCTTTTCGGAATTCATCCTTCGTCAATCCATTTTCTTCACGAAGTGAACTGAAGTCCAAATTGCCCCCCTCAAATTCCACTTTTCTCGTCCTGCTTGCCATGTTAAATTTCTGCACAATTTCGTTCTTAATTTTAAATAAGAATGATAATTAAAAAACAAAACAAACTTACAATTGTTTTTTTAGCTTTTGTGTGTGCATTTTTTCGTCCATTGCGTAGAACTTCAAATTTCCAATTAATTGCGCTGATCGTTGATTTTGGTCCTAAATAACAAAAAAGTGTTTAACTTCGATTATTACCATCTGATTACCACCATTTGAGTAAAACAGGCGCATATGTGGGATGCACATGATCTGCTCCAATAGCAGCTCAGTTGGGAGTGGTCTTGAAATTTTGGGTGTTTTAACAAAACTGTCCATTTTATCAAAAAAAATTTTGAGTAAATTGTAAAATGATTCCGAAGTTCAGCTGAATTTCAATTTTGTAAATCTTAATTGTGCAAGCACGCAGGGACCTAAAGTCGAAAAATGGGCGTGGCTTACCACCAATAACCGGAAAGCTTATTCGATTCAAACACCCGACCGATTTGGCAAATCATTTTAAAAAATTTTCATTTTTTTTGTCACGCCTCTTTTCTAATCCTTCTCTCCTCACATTTTTTGCCAAATAAATATTTTTTAAATTTGCTGTTAACCAGGGCGGTTGCTTATTACACAAAGCTCCGTTTATCCTGGCAGCAAATGTAATTTGCCTTTCAGAACTTGAGGTTTCGCGCTTTTACATAACTAATTTTCTGAGCTGTTTAGGTGCCCTGTCGTCTTGTGCTTCATGGATGGCAGTGCGCTGCTCTTCAGGCCAAGATTGGTTTAAAATGTTTACCAATTTAATAAACGCTGACAAATTATTTATTTATACATTGTTAAAAGTTTGCCTACTCAAATAAATATTATCGTATCCATACCCGTTCCGTCCCTCACTTATTACCGTATACCGACCCTTCCTCCATTATCGATTTTCCATCGCCATTATTTCGCCCCCTATAAATTCACTTTTTTTTTGCTATTTTTATCATTTAACCGCATTTCATCTCTCTCTTCTCTTATTAGATCAAAACAAAAAATGGAAAACCGTCCTCCAAAACGCCCATTTCCATTCACTATTAATGATATTCTAACCAACCCGCCACCACACAAAACATTGCAGCAAGGCTTCCTCATCAATCAGCTGCTTGGTCTCACCGTTCAGGAGGGTGAAGGGGCCGAGAGCTCATCCAACAAAAAACTACCCATCGAATTTGTTGAAAAGCTGGAGTGCAGCGTTGAACATGTTGCCAATTTTGACTACACGAAAGTCAAATCGAGCTTCGTCATCCGGGATGTGCCAGCCGATCCCGAAAGTCTTCTTTCCTCCATATTCAAGCACTGCATTGACGAAGCAAAAAGCGACAGCCGTGAGAAGAGCAGCGAACCAACACACCTTGGATGCCTGATCAGCAGTGCATTATTGGACGGCGGTGATGTTTTTGTACCCGTGCGCCAAATAACTGCCAACACAATCGACGCCATTCTGAATCTGTTCACCAAAGTTGCGCAGTCAAAACAACAGAAAGGTGTTACCCTATGGGGAGAGCCGTTCACCATTACCATAACAACAATTGATCGCAGCGGACTTCCGGTGAAACGGCACATCAAAGGGGGCGCCAGACGCCGTTTGGCACCCGTCAAACATCAAATTCATGAGAAATGTTTGATCAAGGTGGTGCCTCCAGCTTTCTGTAGTATATGAACAACTTGTAAATTAAGATCAATAATCAAAACGGTGACAACGGCAACAATTATTGCCTTTTCTATGCTCTCCAGGCAACAATGGTATCAAAGACACGCGGATGGCCGAGCTGGAAATTTTTTCGCTACATAAACGATCAATTTGGACAACGCGGATTGTTACACCAAGAAACGGTTCAACTGATGCGGCAAATCAAAGTGTCACTGGATTTGGACGCATACGACGCCGACACTTATGTGCCGCTGGTCATCAACCACTGGAATAACGCGCAACAGCGGCATCGCTTTGCCGTCCAACTTCTGCATGCGGTCAAAAAAGTGTAATGACTGTGGCGTTATTTGGGACATTTACAACAATACCCAAAAAGGAAGAAAGGTGTAATCAATGTATAAAATATTCATACCTAATACTTATTTAGGGACACATATGTGGAGAAAAATTCTGCCTTCTCTGCAACAACTTCCACAGCACAGAGCGCGGCTGCTACATTGCACCACTTGAGCCCAAGGAAGAAATGGAAGCTTATCGATTCGTGGCCTTTGATCTGGAGACAATGCAGCATCTCCCTGCTGACCCTCATCTGCCTGAACGACGCAACCACGAGCCAAACTTCATTGCAGCAAAAGTGTCTTGCCCCGCCTGCATTGAAAATGGCAGATGGAAGCAAGGAACTACCGGATGTTGGGTATGCGGGCCACACCGAACCGTTGCCTTCTGCCAACGACCATTTAACGACACTCCGGTTGACAAGCAAGTGGTCACCGACAACCCCATGCAAGCATTTGTTGGTTGGCTGATCAACGACTTGCCGATCAAGGCCAACACCTTCGCCTACTCACATTTTGGTGGCCGTTTCGACATGGTCATCACATTCCGAGAGCTGTTCCGTCGCGGCTATAACCCGGAGATGATCAGACGGGTGGTATGTTTTTACCTATATGTTTATTCTGATAATTAAGGGCAATAAAATGTACGAAATGAAGCTGAAGGCGCAGAAGAACCGACACCCCAACATCGTCTTCCGAGATTCGTTCAATTTGATGCCCTGTGCGCTCGGTCAGCTGGTCCCCGCCTATGGCTTGGAAGTCGAAGAGAAGCCATTCTTCCCGCATATGGTCAACCGTCCGGACAACTATGGCCGCGAAATTTTTCCGACCCCCGACGACTACCTCGCCCATGGAATGATGCCAGAAAAAAGACGACAGTTTGACAACTGGTACGAACAACATCGGAGTGAACCATTTTTTCTGGACGAGGCATTGGCCAGCTACTGCACCAATGACGTGGAGATTTTAATGGTTGCGGTGGTGGCATTTCGGCGGGAGTTCTTGGAAATCACAAGACGTCAAGAACCTATGGACGGCCGTGAAACGCACAACGGAATTGATGTTCTGAAGCAGTGCATGACAATCGCCAGCGCCTGCATGAAGCACTTCAGGACAAATCATCTTCCTGCTGATCATTTGGCCATCGTACCGGAAAGAGGCTACGACAACGCCCAAAACCAGTCACTGTTGGCCCTTCGCTTCTTCAAATGGTATGCAGAGAAGCACGGAGTGCAGCTGCAGACTGCCCACTCGGCAGGCGGAGAGAAGAGAGTCGCCAACTACTCTCTCGACGCTTGGATCGAAGCGGAGAAGAGGGCCATTGAAGTAACGGTAATTTTTACAAAAAAAAAATTTTTTTTAATGACAGCAAAATTTGTGTAGGCTGTGTGTGGCACGGATGCAGCAAATGCTTCCCGGATGACAATATGCTTCTGCCCAATGGGAAATCAGCTGGAGAAGTGCGGGAGCGAGACGCGAAACGACTGGAATTTTTGCGAAACCAAGTGGGCGTTGTGGACGTCTACTGGGAATGCGAGATCGAGCGAATGCTGACGTCAGACCCGGAGATGCGCCAGGCCTTTGCAGGCTACGTGGATGACGGACCACTGGAGATCCGTGCCGCATTCATGGGCGGGCGCACTGGCCCGCTCAAACTCTTCCACAAAGCGCGGGAAGGCGAAAAAATCTCGTATTACGACTTCACGTCGCTCTATCCATTCATCAAGTCATTTTTGATCAGTTGAACTAAATTTATCATTATATGAACTTATTTTAGTTTTACCACGCGCTACCCAATTGGTCACCCAAAGGTGCACGTGCTGAATGAGGAAGTGGAATGGAAGTGCGCAACGGACAACCCCTACGATTTGTCGCTGCTCAAAGTTTGGGTCATCCCGCCGCGTCAATGTGATGTGCCCGTCTTGCCGGTCAAAGTGGATGACAGGCTGTGTTTTCCGCTGTGCTACAAATGCGCCAAAAAATACCCAACTGGCGGTGTTGACAACGACTACCATTGTCGGCATTCCGATGAACAACGCGGTTGGGTCAGCACCTGCACCTCGCTTGAGCTGAACGCCGCACTGGACGAAGGCTACCGGATCACCAAAGTGTTCCGGGTGTTACAATATGAGCAGAGCGACGACCAACTCTTCCGTTCCTATATTTCGAGTTCATGGCGTTGAAAATCCAGGCGAGCGGCTTCGACACCAGCATCAAAGGGAATACCGAAATGGAGCAAGAGTTTGTCCGCGAGTGCTACGAAAATTTTGGAATCACCATCGACCCAGCCAAGATGGAGCCGAACAAGGGCAAACGCTCAATTGCTAAATTGTGCCTTAACAATTTATGTAAGAATTTTTTTCATTTAATTCATCAAATCAAATTTGAAGGGGGGCGATTTTCGCTGCGCAACTTCGGTCTGTCGCAGACTCTGGTGACCGACAACCCCGCTGTCCTGGCTGAATACTTGGACAACCGCTCGCACGAGGTCACGGCAATCGATGAACTTGATGCTGAGCACATTTTGATCAGCTATGAGACAAAAAAGGAGTGGGTGGAGGAAAACTCATGCTCCAACATAGGTGGAAATTTTTTGTTTCAATTGAACTAATAATAAAAATATCTCAAGTTATCTCCCTGTGGACCACTTCTGCGGCGCGTCTCCTGTTGTTGAAATCAATGCAGAAGGTGGTGAGAGCTCCTTCCTGCCAACTCCTATACACCGGTAAAAATCATATATTCTATGTACATAAATACAATTGTTCAGACACCGACAGCATTATTTTGACCCATCCGGATGACAATTGCCCACTGAAGACCGGCCCACACCTTGGGCAATTCACGGACGAATACCCTAAGCATGAGATTTTGGAGTTTTGCTCGGGAAGTGCCAAGCAGGTTAAAAATTTTCACTTTTAACTATTAATTCTAAAATGATTTTAGTATGGACTCAAATTGCGCAGAAAGGACGCACCACCCGAGGCTGAGAACGAATATGTGCTGAAAGTGCGCGGCATGACGCTCAACTATGACGTCATCCAAAACCAAGGGCTGCGCTACGAGACTTTCAAAGACAAGGTGTTACGGTATGCAGAGACGGGTGAGCCCCAACCGATCAATGTGATATACCCCAATTTTCTTCGACCAAGCATAAAAGATGGGAGAGTCATATCCTGCCCCCTCCAAAAAATATATAAACCATTTGTCGGCAAAGGTATTGTCGGAGCCGACTATAAAATTTTAGATTTTGGTCACACTTTGTAATCATTTTTGCATATTCTTTGTATTTTTCATTTTATTGCTTGCATTATTAACGAATGGAAAATAAAATATGAAAATAATTAAGCATTGGAAGATGTTACTTTTAGGTAGAAAAAATGCATAATTAACGATTTGAAAATAAAGTTTTGAAAAAATTAAGGATTAGAAGATACAAGTTTTTAAGCCAAAAACATAATTAAGCGTTGGGAGTATTTGTTTTTAGGTGAAAAAATGCATACACGCCCAGTGTTGGCAATTTCGTCAATGCTTTCATACCATTTGCAGCCTTTACCGTTAAATTGTAAATAGGAAGAGTTGGAAGAATGTTAAGCTTCACTTTTGGTGTCCTCCTCCTCCTGCTCCTTAATTTCAGTGAACAATCGACCAAATAATCGCACTCCCTTTTTGTCGTCGACAATTTCAAGCAGTTCCATCGGATAATAACGGTCCTCACCACGGGTAAAGCCTTCACTGATGCATGGCACATAGGGGTATGCAATTTGACACGGTGACGAGCGTAAAAATGCGCTGCCACGTTAATGTTGAACGGCTTACGCAGACGTCCATATGCTGGTTCAAATGCCGCGCCTCGTTCAGTCATTCCACCAACGAGGAAAGATTTGCGCATTCCATTCCGATCCTTGTATGTTGTCTGGACCTTTTTCCCAATCAAATGCTGCAAAACTCGGACTCGGTCCTCTGGGTGGTTCAGTCGATCGCGAAGTGACTTTGTCGGGCAGGAGAGAAATTGAGCACAAAATTCGCTGACGAGAACCATTTCAGATTTTTTAATGTCTGAATGAAGAAATTCGAGCGGCTTTTATACCGGTGTTCCAACTCAAATGGATAAGCTCCGCCCCTTTTTATTTTATTGCATGCATAATTAATGAACGGAAAATAAAGTACGAAAATAATTAAGCGTTGGAAGATGTAACTTTTAGGTAGAATAATGCATAATTAGTAGGTGGAAGACACAATTTTGAAAAAATTAAGAAATTGAAAATATAATTTAACTGTTCAACATTTTATTTAACATTATTAATGAATACATGTCAGGGTTTGAACAAGTTTTGAGAATATGTATAAATTTATCGAATGATTTTCCATGGGACATGTGGTAAACAAACACAATACAATGTGGGGCACATGTTGATGTCAATGGGGACTGGTAGGCTTCAATGTTTTTGTGTAAACCTTTGGGAAATTTATTTAAAAAGGATGATGAAATACTTGGTGGTATGGGAAGAGCAAGGCTATCAAAGTAAATCACTGGCGCGTCCAAGTCCCTGGCGTAAATGGCACACCAATGGGAGCCGCCTTTGTGATGGGGGTCACGGTTCACAATGAGTGCCGCAGGATACCGTAGGGTGGCCGGCGAAGGCAATTGGTCACTGGCGAAACATCCTCGAAAAATTTGTGACGTCCGTTGGTTTTCTCTCAATATTTTGGTGATTTGTGTGCTGTCCATTACGTTTCAACCAAAAAACAGAGCACAATTGGTGTAGGACCAAACTGACGATAAGCATCAAATACAGAGCCAACAGTGCCCAGCAAATGATTTGTTGGAAGAAATTATTTTCCTTTGAGGAGTCTTTGCACAATTGAATCAGTGGAGGCAAAATTGAGGACACTTGTTCATCTATCAGCTTCTCTTGCTTAGGGCGTTGAGGATGGGTTGTTGTGGTGGTTGCTGGACTTGCAAGCCGGGTCGAAGTTGTACTGGGAAGTCGTGTCAATAATTTGCGTCTTAGATATCAATAAAGTTTTGGCTGGAGTGAAGCTTGAAGTGGTAGGGAGTGTCCGTCAGTGGGTTACTGGGAAGCAGCTCAAACACTTTTGATGAAGAGACGCTGACATTGGTGGGTGGAATACGAAAAAAGTCTAAGGCATTGGTGATTGAGTTTGCACTGTCATTATCAATTTTATGGAAAGCCATTTATTTAGTAAAGTCCAAATGCGTCTGAACGAATACGTTTGTTTCCTGGTTTACTGATTGTCCGTCCAATTATGGTCTGATGGCTTGGTGCATGAGATTTCTTTCTTTTTATACTCTTTCTTCGACCACCGCCAAACTGTTTTGGCAGGCCGCCTTTCTCAAGTACCGTATCAATTCCTTTCTTTCCCTCGCTGACAAATGCCTCCTTAAATGGCACTCCTTCGTTTCCCACTCTCTCCAGCACTCGCTGCCCCGTGCTCAGTGCCTCCGATCCTACTGTAGTGCCAACACGACGAAGAATGGGAAGGAAAAAGCGCCAAAGTCCGCGAAACACATCCCCCACCCCTGCGCCTCGTTGTCCATACCCTCGTTGGAAGGGGCTGGACCCTCGGA
This sequence comes from Heterodera glycines, assembly GCA_004148225.2. NCBI lineage: Eukaryota > Metazoa > Nematoda > Chromadorea > Rhabditida > Heteroderidae > Heterodera > Heterodera glycines. The sequence goes on along the minus strand of CP049713.1, from coordinate 8,766,399 downwards.
AGTAATCCTCGCTTTCTATGCCACTTCCGTATTGCATGTACTCATCATATCCGATAATGCTTGGGTCGAACACAATATGAACCATTTTATTTGCGTAAAATGAGTGAATGAATACAAAAATGAGTGGGTTTTAAAAATTTATCACTTTCTTAAATATTAATACCACCATGGTCGTGCCATAGGCGAATGGCACCAGTCGTCCCTTGTCCATCGTGCGCAGCTCAATTTCAATTTCGCTGATCTCCCGTGGCAGCACTCGAGCGTATATTGGCGAATCATAAATCTTCTCATTGTAGTCACCGGGTGTGGCACCGCTCACCGACACCACGCGAAGCAGCGAACTCAGCGAATTACCAACAATCATGTTCTCGGTCAGTCCTTTTGAGTAGACTGCGAAACTTGAGAAGCCACCCCGTAAGTCACAGCCGTATTTTGAGATTTCTTGAGGCCCAACGTGTTGGGGGTTTTCAAATCCAAGCACATAGCCTAGCTGAGGTGAGAATGACAAGTGGCTGATCACTGGATTTTTGAACACCACCTTGAATCGCTCAAAGTCATCAAGATATTGTATTTCTACATCATCGACAATGTTTTTGAAAGGATCATATGGCCATTCGGACTCTTTGTCATCGTCGTCGGGAAACTCGTCTCCGGCAGCTAAACCGCCAAAAAACCTAGCATCACATCCAATCTCTTTGATTCCTTTTTGCTTTCGTTTGGAGCTTCGACTGAGCGTTTTATGTCCTTTGCTATACTCTTTGGGGGCGTGATGGTGTCGGAATTTAGGTAGGAATAGGCTTAATAGGAGGCGGCGGTGGTTTCGGTGTTGTTGGTGATGATTCGATCTGAGAAGTTAATTTAGAAATAGATGTTGTAGATACGGTAGTTAGTACAGTGGACTTCTTTGTGACATTTGGCTCCTTTGGTTTAGCTGTCAGAGGTGGTGGTATTTTAGGGATATTCTGCGCCTTGGTCGATGAAGCAGGAGTCGTTAATTTCATTTTTAAAAATAAAAATTTTTCAAATTGAATAACAAATAATTTTTTTCATTTTTTATGTTTAATTATTGAAACTATAATTTATACATAAAAAAAACTTTAAAATATTTTTACTTATTATAAAATTAATTTTATTAAAAATATAATTTGTTTGTCATAACTAAATGAAAATAATAAATTAAAAAAAAGATTAATAGTGATAATAAAAAAATTTTAAATTACGAAAAATTAAAAATATTTTAATAAACGAAATTTATTTTTATTCCATCTTTGAGAAAAAAAATCTCACAAAATATTTTTTTGAATGATTAAAATGATTTTAGTTTTTATATCTTATTATACTGCTGCTGCTGTGATTGTTGCTCATCTGTCTCATCATATCTCGGGGGAGAGGGCAGTGAAGAGAGATCATCAATTGTTGATCTCTTAAGGCGCTTGGCGTGTGGAGGCGAGCCGAGCACTACCGGTTTATCGAAGTACCCTTCTTCATGCGCAAGCGGCTTAAGTCTGACTTTTTCTTGACTCTTCAATGTTGCTTGTAAAAAATCCCTGAGTTGCTCAACTTTTTTGTGCGACGCCTGTGGGACAGGTACTCTGATGACACGCTGTCGGTCATCATCAACGGAATGGAGATTGGTGAAATGAATGTCAATCCATTGGTCATCCAATGTACCAATTGTAGAGTGCCATGAGTAGGGATAGCTGATGCTATGCAACCCACAAACCCACGACCCACTAAAATGTAGAGGTTTTGGAAGACGTACCCTATATTTGTTCGGTTGATTGTCGGGGTAATCTGATACATTACTTGGCAAAAACACAAAGAAGCTATTTGATGTCATTAGAAAAAGATTTATCCAAATGTAAAAAATAATGAACAAACTGAATGCTTTTATACAAGCTGAGATTCATCGATCCATTCCCTCTCGGGATAGCCTATGAATTTTACAAGTATCTCAACTGACCCATCGGGTTTTCTTCTCTTCCTGAAGACCTTCTCTATTCGGTAGCTTGTCTCATCATCCTTACGTACGCGTGCCAACTCCTGCTCATAAAAAGTGCCCCTGAACTTTTCGCCGCGATCATCACAGTCAGCCAATGCCACGGGCAAGTGAGTAATGTTGGCGAAATGTTCTCAAGAATTTCATCGCCGTAATTGGGCAGGTACCCCTTCTCGAACTGCCCCTTCTCTCTGCTCATGCGCACAAATTCATTTTTACGGAAACGTGGTGCTCGCCTTTGTGAAATTTTAAGTAATTGTTGTCCATACATTCGTTTCCACACCTTTTGAGCATTCCGAAAATTGACATCAATTGGTCGCATCCCGTGAACACGAGACGGTGCACTGTTAATTCCATCAACAATTTGCTGTACAGTATCCACCCAGTTGAGAGTCTGCTTTTCCGCAAAATATCTGTATAGTCGCTGCTTAACATTTCTGATGGCTCGCTCAGCAACTGAGGCTTTCACTGACGAATGCACGGGCTCGTGCTTCGCAATCTCGTGCTCCTCAAAGAATTCTTTGACCAGACGGTGTGGAACGGTGTGGAGCGCGAGCAGGACATTGACGGTACGGTACCGTTGAACGGAAGTTACGGTAGTGGGGGGGGACTCGAGAGAGTCACAAAAAATGTGATCATCGTTGCACTCTAGAGATTAATTCTCGAACAGTCTCGGGTTTGAGCAGGTATCGGTGGCCTCCATTATGACGAGAAAGGGCTTGAAAATCAGCCAAATCCACCTGGACATCGATCATGAATCCAGCAGCTATAGTTTTTGCTCTTGGAAACCGCACCCTGCGGGGGCGCATCAATGTATAGGTGCGATGTCCCTCCAAATATCTCTGCACTTCTTCTTTTCGTAAATGCTTAATCTTTTTCCGCGCCTCTTTCCACAACGCTGTAACACCTGCAAACGCCGCTGGGGAGGATGGGTCATTGTACATTTTGTCAAGAGTGGTGTTGATCAACTCCATTTTTTCGGGCGAAACTCCTTCTTGATTGCCCGTGCCGTCCGGGTGGTTTTGCTCTGTGATGGTCTCTTTGGTGGAGCCGTCCATGAATACAAAATTGGATCCCGCCTAAGCCGCTCCTCCAATAGATCTGCTCCCGGTGGTTTAATGGTGGGGCGGCCCGCTCTTCGGTCTATTATATACTTGATGGCCATTCGCAAATTGCTATGCGCCAACGGCTTGCCGTTTGCGGTGTTAATTGTATTCACCCGAACACCCATACGATCGGCATAATGGTTACATTTGAGATATAATCGTTCTATTCTCTGTGTCATGGTCAGTTGATTTGACGGAATAGCAAACAGCTCACGTTGTTGTTGTCGTTCTTCTTCACTTTGTGCAGATGTTGATGGCCCTGGCTCGGGCGAGTACTGTACTCTTACCCTTCTCGGTTGCCTCACTCGTTTTCTTATGTGCACCTCATCATCATCATTCTGGGGGTAGGTGCGTTTGGTCCCCCTCCTAGGCGGAGGAATATAGGGCATTTCTTCGACGACAACAGCTGGAGGAGGAGGAGGTTGTTGTTGCTGCTGCTGTAATGGCTTTTCTTCAATTTTTGGCTCTTTTTTCGGGATACGGTATGGCACTGGCCTCTTTGTAGGTTGCAACTCATGTTTTGGCTCGGTTTTGATTTTCGGGGGCGGGAAGTACCCGGCTTGCTTCGATGTGGATGGTCGTGGGTCAACTTCAAATTTTGGTTCCTTTTTGGTGAAGTGACGAGGAAGGAGGAGGAGGAGCTAGTTCAATTTTCGGTTCCCTTTTGGAGACATTGCGAGGAGGTGGAGGAGGGGCGAGCTCTATTTTTGGTTCTCTCTTTGCGCGATGTGGAGGCAATGGTGGAGGCGGTGGCGAGGCGGATTTTTTCAACTTTGTTGGTTGTGGATCCCTTTTCAGTTCAACTTTGGGTATAGAACGAGGCGGAGGAGGGGGATGGTCTGGTCGTTTGTACACGGGTGGTAGTGTGGGAGATGGTGGAGGAGAATAGTAAATTTTGTATTTTTTGTTTTTATCTATTCCCTCCTCTCCTTTAATCTTTCTTCTGCTTGCAAGTCTTTGTTGGGCGGTGTCCATTTCCTCAATTTCATCTGCATAGTCAGGCAATATTGGCATGTCTCCATAATTTTGTGATGGTGTTGGCAGCAGATACCCACCTTCCAGCATTTGTTCATCGTCATCGTCACTTTCAGGTAAAGGAGCAGCTGCTGCCTCAGCGAGTAGATCACGTACTACCGGTTGTTGTTGCAAGTCACGACGCCTTTGCTTCCATTGATTCAGCCGACCATGTTTTATAGAAGATTGATGGTTTTTCTTTGTTCTCTGAGGACGTGGTGGACGAGGGGGGCGAGGCGGATGACTATCGTCAGACGAGGAAGATTGCTGATCGGGAGGGCTGGGATGGTGATGGTGGTATTGATGAGGTGGAGGAGGTGGTGGTGGTGGTGGTGGTGGTGGTGGAGCGGGAGGCCGTGGCTGAGTGTTGACGACTTCGCCGTCGTCATCATCAACACCCCCATCTCGCTTGAGCAAAACACTCAAGCCCTTGGTTAACTCAACTTTGGTAGGTCTATCGGCAAGCTCCCTTCTCATTTGCAGATAACGCCTAAGCTGTTGATTGTACCGGACATTTTTTGTTGTCGGATTAGTCCGTTCACGCCTGGCACGCTCCAGGTCATGCCTTACCGTATCCAAATTAATGACTCCCGTATCCGACGCTGAGGTTAGCCCTCGGTAAATTTCTTGTGGAACAAGCAAAAATTTATTAGCCATTTTGCAAAAATGTGAGCGTGAACAACAAATTGTGGGGTATTTATGCGTTTTTGGTCACAAACGATTTCGCTACTTCAATTAGCACGGGTGTTAGGAGGGCGGCAAACAACCCCCCAAATCCCGATCCTTTCTGAACAAGCACACGTCTCGCGCCGCGTTCACTTCTCGCTCTGCTCATCCGTCGCACAGTCTCAACATAGGGCATCAATCTTCTTTTCTGTCGCGTAGTCAGTCGGAAACGTGAAGCGACGAGATTTAGACAAATTTCCACTAGCGCTAATAGCTGATCGCTGTTCGCGTGACGTAACATCTTCCTACACTTTTTAGAGGATTTGGTCCTCGCCAAAGCATACAGCCAGTCCGAGTTGTCTTTTATTAACTGTCCTATTTTTGTTTGTTGCTGTTGTTGACTATGGTCCTCCATTTTTGGGAATGAACACAACAATGCCTTCGTCTTCCTCCTGCTCTTCCTTAAATATGTTTGTGCGCAGACGCAACGATGGGTCCGACGATGCATGCATGTCGATCAGCAAATAGCCGTAGGGACGGGCGGTCGCTTGGCGATACGCATCCAGAAAGAAGTCGAGCTGGCGCGGGAAAAGTTGGACTCCAATATTTCTGATGGACAACAGAGAGTTGGGTGCTCGCATCAGTACCAGGTACTGGGAGGATAGGCGCGCCACTTTGAGCTTTTTCTCAAACAAATTTTGAGTGACAAAAACTACCGCAAATTGATGGTGGTGGGATTTTTTGGTGAACAAATCTGACAGGTATCGCTCGTCCATGGAGAGCATGAGGTCATCCAGTATCAACAAAAGAGGCTTGGGCAAACGTTTGATCAACTCTTCTGACGGGACTCCCGCATAAACGTTAACCCCCGCTTTTTGAAGTACGGGCACCGCTGAGTTCATTTCACCAAAGCAATAAAGAATGGAGACCGGGCTGGGTGAGATTAACTCGGAGGACTCGGCAATAAATTTTAGTAGAAATTGGGTTTTACCAGAGGATGAGGGCCCCGAAATAATTAACCCAAAGGGCAATTTAAAACAAATATCTTTATTTGAAAACGCTTGTGAATTTAACATTTTTTATTGTGATCAAGTGAAATGGTGCGCAAATAAATTCCAAGGATTTAAATATGTTTTCGTTTACATACTGGTAGTTGCGGCTTTAAGACTCGACTCGCAAAAAAATCGTCGAGTGTTTTGTCAATGTCACCAAGATCATCTTTCTTTTCTTCTTCCGTCTTCACTTCAACAGTGTTCTGTTCCACAGCGGGTGCCGTGACGGGCTTCTCTTGTACAAGGGCTGGTTGCTGCTCTTGTGGCTGCTTGTCGACAACTGCCACTTCAACCGTCTTCTTTTGATCATCTCCCACCGGTTCAGAGAGCAGAATGTCACTGATCACTTTCATCGCAGTTTTGGCTTTTTTCAAACGGGCCCCGTCCTGCACAGTGCTGTCCGCAATCAGTCCGGCCTCCACCAATTCGAGCGCAGCTTTTGCCTTTCTCTTGAGGTCCCGTTCTTCGTCCACATGTTGGGTTAGCGGAATTTCACTGGATTCAGATGGAAGGTCGCCGTATGGAAGATTGAACACACGCGACTTGTTCTTCAGTCGGAAGAAGCAGTGACATGGCAATTAGTAGACCACATCGAATGGCACGAATTGGACTTTGTCGATGCGTGTGCACCAAATCGTGACCCCCTCCTTCGTAACCATTGTGTCGACCTCCACTTCAGTTGCCTTACATGAGCGGCAGCGGCCACTCTCGTCAAACGGCAGGAACCGTGGAGTGGACAGACGGGGGCCGCTAATCGTCAGGCCCGATGTTGTCACGGTAATTTCCGCTTCGCCGAGAATTTGTCGGAGCAAGCCCCGCTTGTCGCTCATGTTGATGGCCATTTTTGTAGCTAGAACTATGAATGATTTGCAAAATTTGGCGGAAGTTCAAAAGCGTGCCGATTTTATATGTTTTCATTCGATTAGGCTCCGCCCACTTTTCGACAGTTCGAAGCTCCGCCCATTTTTCGCTTCCCAACCTTCACCCACCCAAAATCAGGATTCATTTGCAAAATTTTCAAAAAATTCTATCGAAATGTCCTCCCCAAGCAAATTCTCTCCGACAAAAAGCTCCCCCGTCAAAAAGGAGAACAATGTTGGAAAAGCTGAATTTGTGGTTCCTTCCTTGAAAGCGCCCACCCGTAAGCAGTCGTCAAAAAATGTGGGAATGAATGGTGGTGAGGAGCAGCAGCCGTCAATGAAAAAGCGAAAAGTCGAGGACCGAGACCTGTGGAAACTCGCCAAAGGAAAATACATGCTGGGTTTCTACCTCTGCGTTGGTGAATAACTATTTATTTTTTATTGTTAAATACTTATAAATCTCAGATGATTGGAACAAATTGTACAACAACAAGCAGAGGGTGTTGCGCAAGGATGATGGCCGTTTCGCTGTCAATTTTGAACTGTGCGAAGAATGCGCTCTGGCCAATGTTCGCGCAACCGACATTTTGGCGCCGCCGAAAGCAAAGAAGCGCATCGAATAAATCCGAAAAAACAGTAAAAAAAGACCCAAAATTACATAATACTATTAATTTGTAATGCTAATTTTTCAATTAATAAAATTCAGTTTGCTTGTCAAGCAAGTGTTTGAGGAAGAGCGGGTTAATGAAAACATATTGTTGTGTATAAACTTTAACGGGTAGATAATTATATTATTTTGCAGAACCTAAGCTGATAGACTTAGTACATTCAGTTAATATCCCAAAATTTTATTTAAATTGTTATTTGGAAAAAAATGAAGAGAATAAAAAAAGAAAAATATTATTCGATCTTCCTTTTTTTTAATTTTATCCGCCTTTTCTTCACACATCATTCTTTCGTTGACCAGCTGAAACCATTCAGCCTAAATAATGAATGAAAATAGGTTATTTATAATAGGCATGTAAATTAGTAATAGGGTTGTAAATTATATGGATTAACATATTTTTTCTGCGCATATGCTATGAAGAAAGGGGCTTAAAAATAGCATTTCTGCGTTAAAATTTTTTGATTTGGTGAAGGTTTTAGTCCATATAAATCCATATTTTGGGGGTTTTCGGAATAAATCCAAAAATTCCCACCCGAAGTGCGCGCCTGGAAGGCGCTCAAAGTCGCAGCGGCAGCGCGGCGTCGAATGGAACGGCGGCGACCATTCACCGCATAAGTTCGGCCTCGCGCGGCAAAAACGATCAAACAGCAGCATAAAGCCACCTTAAAGAAATTAAAATATTTTTAAATTTAATGATAAACAATTTTTACTCACCGTAAGCAAAATGATGAAAGTTTGGAGCACAGTAAGCAGCATCAACACGGAGCCCGAGGAAAGAGACGCAGGTGCCGATTCTGGAAAATTGTTTGAAAAATTAAATCATAAACAAACAGAAAAAATACCATTAGGAATGTGAGGGGGAGTTGAAAGGAATGCGGTAATGTTTTGCACCAGTTTATGGGCACAAATAACCGGCTTTTTGTAGCCGGGAAAGTGATAACATAAATTGTCCTTCACAGGACAAACACAATTGTTGACGGGAAGCCAAGAAAAATCAGTAGGGTAATTCATTTCTCTAGGGGAATTTATTGGAAAAGCGAAAAAAAGTACAAAAATGTTTATTGGGGAAAGAAAGTGATGTCCAAGCGACCCATTTCTCCCAAAGATACTTACAATTCTGTCAACGATCAACAGAAGTGTCCGAACAATGGCCGCCATATACAAAAGACGGTGCCGCCAGCTTCACATTAATAATATTTCCTTCTCCAAATTTTCCATTGAATTCCCCCCCCCTCAGCCAAATCCACTGCATATTATACCCTTCCATCCTTTCTCTGACTAAGGGTCAAAAAGGGCCATATAGATGATAGGGGCCGTTCTAATAGAGGTCTTTTTAAAAATGCCAAAACACCAGCGCACTCCCCCTCATTCATTTCCATTGTTTTCGCGCATTGTGATAACTCGGTGCAACATTCCCGGACTCCCGCTACCACCCTCCCTTTTTTCGAGTCCATAAATCAATCAAAATTTCGCGCAATTAGCACCCCCTCCCCCTCCCGGTCATAAATCAATCAATCAATCACTTCCCGAAACCCGCCAATACCCTCGGGATGGCGGTACCTTCAAAGAGAATCCCACCCCCACCACTCCCGAACACCTGCCAAAAGAGCAGCAATTGCCAACAGGCCAACAATGATTATCAGTTTCATTGCTGTCTGAAAATTGAAAATTTCAAAAATAATAATAATTTCGGTTTACCTCAGTTGGGCCCCGGCACGTTTGGGCCCCAGCGGGGTGCCGATAGGCACCGCCGGACCCCCACCCCCTCCCAATGTTCTCCCAGTCTTTTGAAAAAGTAGCGCCACAAAAAGTTAAAAAATTAAAGGGATTGTTAATTTATTTTAAAAAATCAGAATTTTGGGACTCAGAAAATTCCAAGATTCCCTCCCTCCCCCAGGTATGAAAATTTTTAAAAATTTTCCAACGAATAATGGAAAAATTCTTCGGATTCCTCCCCCATAACAAAATGCAAAATTGTATGCGTACATTTTTGAATATAGGCAATTTTCGTAAAAAAGTGCACTGAAATTTTCAAATTTTTTTCAAGAAAATTTCACTTGGGAAAAGTCCCGGTTGGTCCCGGTCCGGGGCCAGGCCGTTTTCGTACGGGCCGTTTTCGTACGAACACATGTTTTTGGACTATAACTTTTTTCTTTGCCAACCAAATCCAACATTGTTGGTATCATTCGAAAGCTCTTTAGATGCTCTATTAGCCTGCAAAATTCCAAAAAAATTTCGTCAAGTTCAAAAAAAGTTCGAGCCAAAAAAGTTGGAAAATTTGGTTTTTTGAATTCTTCTGGCCATAACTGTTTTGAACCTTAACGAAATTTTTCGAAATTTCACGGTTTTTTGTTAAAATTCCCGGTCCCGACCAGCTCTAATTTTAATCACACCGTAACTTTTTAAATAACCCACTTTTTGCTCCAAAAACTCTCCAATTTTGTTCGTAAATTTTTTTTTCTCTATTATTTAAATTTCTTTTATTATACGTAATAAATGAGGAAATAAATTATCCATAACGCAAGTTTAAAATGATTGCATTAAGAACTGATATTGACCAAAAAGCTAGAATGCTTTTCGGATTAGCGATTGATCAGGCTTTCCGATCAGTCCTTGTGGGTTCATTCATCATTCACGAAGACAAATTTTACGCTATATTACATGTAATGCAATTAAGAATTATCCAAAATTTGCCCATAATGGGTTAAGTAATAACTGCAGATCAGCGAATCAGGTCGCTGACTGGTTAAAAATGCGGAAAAATATTTGTTTAAATTTGATCAAATGATCAGTATGATCAGTCCTCGAAAATTGAACCATGAACTGATCGCAACTCTGGAATAATATTTGTCCAGGCTAAATCATTTGATCGGTCCTCAAAAATTAAATGAATCCAATCATTGACTGATCGCAAATCAGGAAAACTATTTGTCCAGGCTAAATCATTTGATCGGTCCTCAAAAATTAAATGAATCCAATCATATACTGATCGTAATGCTTGGCTGAGCAGCAGATCAAGCTGACTGAACAAATCCGGGAACAAGATATACACAGATATCTGATCAACAGATCTGTGCGCGATTTATTGCGCTACCGAAAATGGGTTCAGGCAATAACGCTGATCACTGACAGAATTTCCGGAATTAAATGCATTCCCGTTTGATCAGATCAGAGCCGAGCAACACAAAGAGAGATTATTAATATGTGAATTGGTGAGGGGAAGAGAAATGAATAATTTCCCAAAATGATCCGGAATGCTTCGACGGATGATCAGATAAATTTGTAATGATCACCGGGTCCGATCAGTGTCCGGGCGCCCGCCGCCGCGTCCATTCATTCATTAAATTAATTAATTCATTCACTAATTAATGCCTCCTCCCGCCGCCCCTTCAGGGCATATTCCATTCATTAATTTATTTATGGTTGTGAAAATTTCTCAAATGACTGATTGGATTTTGGAGATTTGGATATGGGGATTTGGATGGGATAAAAGCAATTTGTGCTGCAAAGACGTGAAATTGTGCAGCACAGAGATTGGTTCTGCTGATAAAACGCTGTGCAGCAGCAGCGGAATTTGCATAAACATTAATAAAACGGGGGGAAAGTGGTGACCAGTAAAACATCAGCAGATTCGATTCTGTGAATCGCCTGCGGGTTGAAAAGTGTCAATTTAATGAAATTGAGCCGAATTTGATCGAAAATTAAATGGACTTTTCTAAAAACTAATTATTAGGGCTGCTATTTTATGTAAATACCTCATCATCATTGGATTCTCCATGCGTGCGTTTGGTCCCCCTCCTAGGCGGAGGAATATAGGGCATTTCTTCGACGACAACAGCATATTACATATGAGGTTGCTGCTGCTGCTGCTGTAATGGCTTTTCTTCAATTTTTGGCTCTTTTTTCGGGATACGGTATGGCACTGGCCTCTTTGTAGGTTGCAACTCATGTTTTGGCTCGGTTTTGATTTTCGGGGGCGGGAAGTACCCGGCTTGCTTCGATGTGGATGGTCGTGGGTCAACTTCAAATTTTGGTTCCTTTTTGGTGAAGTGACGAGGAGGAGGAGGAGGAGCTAGTTCAACTTTCGGTTCCCTTTTGGAGACATTGCGAGGAGGTGGAGGAGGGGCGAGCTCTATTTTTGGTTCTCTCTTTGCGCGATGTGGAGGCAATGGTGGAGGCGGTGGCGAGGCGGATTTTTTCAACTTTGTTGGTTGTGGATCCCTTTTCAGTTCAACTTTGGGTATAGAACGAGGCGGAGGAGGGGGATGGTCTGGTCGTTTGTACACGGGTGGTAGTGTGGGAGATGGTGGAGGAGAATAGTAAATTTTGTATTTTTTGTTTTTATCTATTCCCTCCTCTCCTTTTATCTTTCTTCTGCTTGCAAGTCTTTGTTGGGCGGTGTCCATTTCCTCAATTTCATCTGCATAGTCAGGCAATATTGGCGTGTCTCCATAATTTTGTGATGGTGTTGGCAGCAGATACCCACCTTCCAGCATTTGTTCATCTTCATCGTCACTTTCAGGTAAAAGAGCAGCTGCTGCCTCAGCGAGTAGATCACGTACTACCGTTTGTTGTTGCAAGTCACGACGCCTTTGCTTCCATTGATTCAGCCGACCATGTTTTATAGAAGATTGATGGTTTTTCTTTGTTCTCTGAGGACGTGGTGGACGAGGGGGGCGAGGCGGATGACTATCGTCAGATGAGGAAGACTGCTGATCGGGAGGGCTGGGATGGTGACGGTGGTATTGATGAGGAGGTGGAGGAGGTGGTGGTGGTGGTGGTGGTGGTGGAGCGGGAGGCCGTGGCTGAGTGTTGACGACTTCGCCGTCGTCATCATCAACACCCCCATCTCGCTTGAGCAAAACACTCAAGCCCTTGGTTAACTCAACTTTGGTAGGTCTATCGGCAAGCTCCCTTCTCATTTGCAGATAACGCCTAAGCTGTTGATTGTACCGGATATTTTTTGTTGTCGGATTAGTCCGTTCACGCCTGGCACGATCCATGTCATGCCTTACCGCATCCAAATTAATGACTCCCGTATCCGACGCTGAGGTTAGCCCTCGGTAAATTTCTTGTGGAACAAGCAAAAATTTATTAGCCATTTTGCAAAAATGTGAGCGTGAACAACAAATTGTGGGGTATTTATGCGTTTTTGGTCACAAACGATTTCGCTACTTCAATTAGCACGGGTGTTAGGAGGGCAGCAAACAACCCCCCAAATCCCGATCCTTTATGAACAAGCACACGTCTCGCGCCGCGTTCACTTCTCGCCCTGCTCATCCGTCGCACAGTCTCAACATAGGGCATCAATCTTCTTTTCTGTCGCGTAGTCAGTCGGAAACGTGAAGCGACGAGATTTAGACAAATTTCCACTAGCGCTAATAGCTGATCGCTGTTCGCGTGACGTAACATCTTCCTACACTTTTTAGAGGATTTGGTCCTCGCCAAAGCACACAGCCAATCCGAGTTGTCTTTTATTAGCTGTCCTATTTTTGTTTGTTGCTGTTGTTGACTATGGTCCTCCATTTTTGGGAATGAACACAACAATGCCTTCGTCTTCCTCCTGCTCTTCCTTAAATATGTTTGTGCGCAGACGCAACGATGGGTCCGACGATGCATGCATGTCGATCAGCAAATAGCCGTAGGGACGGGCGGTTGCTTGGCGGTACGCATCCAGAAAGAAGTCGAGCTGACGCGGGAAAAGTTGGACTCCAATATTTCTGATGGACAACAGAGAGTTGGGTGCTCGCATCAGTACCAGGTACTGGGAGGATAGGCGCGCCACTTTGAGCTTTTTCTCAAACAAATTTTGAGTGACAAAAACTACCGCAAATTGATGGTGGTGGGATTTTTTGGTGAACAAATCTGACAGGTATCGCTCGTCCATGGAGAGCATGAGGTCATCCAGTATCAACAAAAGAGGCTTGGGCAAACGTTTGATCAACTCTTCTGACGGGACTCCCGCATAAACGTCAACCCCCGCTTTTTGAAGTACGGGCACCGCTGAGTTCATTTCACCAAAGCAATAAAGAATGGAGACCGGGCTGGGTGAGATTAACTCGGAGGACTCGGCAATAAATTTTAGTAGAAATTGGGTTTTACCAGAGGATGAGGGCCCCGAAATAATTAACCCAAAGGGCAATTTAAAACAAATATCTTTATTTGAAAACGCTTGTGAATTTAACATTTTTTATTGTGATCAAGTGAAATGGTGCTCAAATAAATTCCAAGGATTTAAATATGTTTTCGTTTACATACTGGTAGTTGCGGCTTTAAGACTCGCAAAAAAATCGTCGAGTGTTTTGTCAATGTCACCAAGATCATCTTTCTTTTCTTCTTCCGTCTTCACTTCAACAGTGTTCTGTTCCACAGCGGGTGCCGTGACGGGCTTCTCTTGTACAGGGGGTGGGTTTTGGATCAAAATGATTTTTAATGGTCCATTAGCTGACCAAAGTCGCTGAAACCAATTAGTCAGTAATGACCTTGAAATTTAATTGGCATGCTTGGAATGCGCAATTTGGTGCTCGCGAGACTTGGAGATCAGATTGCCTGAGGCAATGATTGAAAATTTATTAGTAGTCCGGCCTCCACCAATTCGAGCGCAGCTTTTGCCTTTCTCTTGAGGTCCCGTTCTTCGTCCACATGTTGGGTTAGCGGAATTTCACTGGATTCAGATGGAAGGTCGCCGTATGGAAGATTGAACACACGCGACTTGTTCTTCAGTCGGAAGAAGCAGTGACATGGCAATTAGTAGACCACATCGAATGGCACGAATTGGACTTTGTCGATGCGTGTGCACCAAATCGTGACCCCCTCCTTCGTAACCATTGTGTCGACCTCCACTTCAGTTGCCTTACATGAGCGGCAGCGGCCACTCTCGTCAAACGGCAGGAACCGTGGAGTGGACAGACGGGGGCCGCTAATCGTCAGGCCCGATGTTGTCACGGTAATTTCCGCTTCGCCGAGATTTTGTCGGAGCAAGCCCCGCTTGTCGCTCATGTTGATGGCCATTTTTGTAGGTAGAACTATGAATGATTTGCAAAATTTGGCGGAAGTTCAAAAGCGTGCCGATTTTATATGTTTTCATTCGATTAGGCTCCGCCCACTTTTCGACAGTTCGAAGCTCCGCCTATTTTTCGCTTCCCAACCTTCACCCACCCAAAATCAGGATTCATTTGCAAAATTTTCAAAAAATTCTATCGAAATGTCCTCCCCAAGCAAATTCTCTCCGACAAAAAGCTCCCCCGTCAAAAAGGAGAACAATGTTGGAAAAGCTGAATTTGTGGTTCCTTCCTTGAAAGCGCCCACCCGTAAGCAGTCGTCAAAAAATGTGGGAATGAATGGTGGTGTGGAGCAGCAGCCGTCAATGAAAAAGCGAAAAGTCGAGGACCGAGACCTGTGGAAACTCGCCAAAGGAAAATACATGCTGGGTTTCTACCTCTGCGTTGGTGAATAACTATTTATTTTTTATTGTTAAATACTTATAAATCTCAGATGATTGGAACAAATTGTACAACAACAAGCAGAGGGTGTTGCGCAAGGATGATGGCCGCTTCGCTGTCAATTTTGAACTGTGCGAGGAGTGCACTTGGGTGAACGCTCGGGCCACTGATTTGATCGCGCCGCCCAAGGCAAAGAAACGCACCGAGTAAAAACCGGACAGCAGTAAAAATCCGAAATTACACAATAATAATTTGTAATGTTTATTTTTCAAT
>CP049713.1:8700546-8751133 GCA_004148225.2 Heterodera glycines | reverse complement strand
AAAATAAATAATTATTTTAAATCATTTAAATGCAATATTTGAAAATAATTATTGATAATTTACTTAATTAACATAACATAAATTATTGATTATTAAGGCACCAATTATAAGTAATATATTCATTATTAGGGCTGCCAATTTTGGTTAGCCGACTTTTGCGCCGCTCAGCAAAAAAGACTTGCGCCGCGGACATTTGCGCCGTGCCATTTGCGCCGCGACACTTGCGCCGCCTAACAAAACGACATTTGCGCCGCGACATTTGCGCCGTACAGCGAAAAAAGACATTTGCGCTCTGATTAAAATAAATTTATGTGCTTTATAGAATAAGAATTGATAGATATTCATTATTAATTCCTTTTTCGAAGCCTTTCATGTCAATTCCATATTGAAGTGCACGTAATGATTGATCAAATCTTGATAATTTTGGTTTTCATTGGGACCATATGCGAGATAACAAGCCTTCGTATTGCCTGATGATCATTAAGCGGCGGATTTTAAGCGAAAAAAATAGGTCAAATTTATCGAACAAACCACAAGGTGCTATGCACTCTAACAGTGGTGTAAAAAAGAAGAAAAAAAAAATGAGAATAGAAATAAAACATAAATGGCAGTCAAAAATCACAAAATAAGTGTCAAATCACAGAATAGGTGTCAAATTTAAAAACAATAGACATAAATGAAACAAATCACACCTCTCAATGGGGAAAATATGCATTATTGCTTAATTATTTCTTTTGCAATTTCTCGGAATTTTTTGGGGTCATTTATTTCCATAATATTTTTCGGTAATAAATTCCATGAATTAATAACCCTATTAAAAAAAATCATTTTTTCATATCTTTGATGAACCTATTCAATGTTAAGATTTTAATGGTTAAAAAATTGAATGTCAATCTTTGTGACTAGTAATTTTTTCGAATTTTCAATTAGTTATTTTTGTCGATGGCTTATAGTTTTAGTAAAACTTATTGATAATAGTGGAATTTTTATGAATATAATATTTTTGACAGCGCGGCGCAAAAGTCCATTTTTGCTGGGCGGCGCAAATTTCGCGGCGCAAATGGAGCGGCGCAAATATCCGCGGCGCAACTGTCTGCGGCGCAAATGGCGCGGCGCAAGTGTCGACTTTGCTGAGCGGCGCAAATTTCGCGGCGCAAATGTCTCATCACGCTAATTTTATGTAAGAAAATTTACGAATTATGTAAATAAAATATGTATAAAAAATGCTAAAATATGTTTGAAATATGTACAAAAACCCCCAAATATATATTATGTACTAAAATATGTAAATAAATTTTTTTTAAATGGTTATTTTTGGAAAAAAATTCTTTGTAAAAAGTGAAATAGGCACAAAAATGCCATAAAAATGACCAAAATAGGCTTAGTTACATTTTAGTATTTCAAAAATAATTTTTGATATATCATTTGAAAAAAAATTAAATTTTTTAGGATACATTTTCAAAAATTTTTTTTTAATTTTTCACAAAAAATTTCTATAAATTCTCAAAAATCCTCAAATATTAAAAAAAATGAAAATATGACGCATGCGAAATATGTACGAAAAAGTCCAAAATATGTATAAAAATAGGTATATATGTGTAATATGTAGAAAAATCCCAAAATATGTAAAAATATGAAAATAAAAGTCCCAACTTTTGTTCGCAAAACACAAAAAAGAAAGTGTTTTTCCTACTAATTAGAGCATGGAGAAGCCAGTAAAAAATATGTATTTACATAAAATTGGCAGCCCTATTCATTATTGCCATATGCAAAACAAATAATAATAAAATTATCATAAATAAATTTTGAAAAAATAATAAATTATCATAAAAAATTTTAATATAATTAATTCTAATTTAGAAAAAAAAATTTAATTAGTTTCAATTAACTTGGCCAAATCATTTCATTTTGGTGTTCTTTATAAATGACAATGCAACAGATTCTTACTGGCATAAGCTTTAAATTTTCATAATGCGTGCAATGCATAAAAATCTCTAATGAGTTCACATGGAAAAATACAAATGTGTCAAAATGCCAAAAAAAATTAATTTGGCACATTTATGAGAAAAGGTGCGCACAAACCGGCGATTGTAGTCAGTCAGAGTCAATTTAATGAAGACAAAACTTTTTCACACTATACCAAATTAGATAAGTCGTTTCGTGAAATCATCCATAGATTTAATTTTGAAAATTTTCAAAATCTTTCACAAATAAAATATGTCGCCAATCCTTTTTCTTGAGGGCTAACAAAGCTGAGACTCTGTTCACTTTGTTTGTTGCGCATCACCTTTTAGACTTGTCGGACCCTTTTGAGCTGCTCCGAACGGTCGGACTGGACTGCCTATTTCTCTCGACTCGATGAGGACGGGATTCGATTCGACTTCGGTCTCCTGCGGCTGATACTCCGGCTGGCGGGAGTCCGCTACGAACGATGCGCGGCGCTTCTCCGACTGATAATACAATTTTAATTAATTATTTTTATTTTTCAATATTTAAATCAAAAATTAAATCTGTCAATGTGCCAGAATGGCATGTGACTGACCTTTTGAAAAACCCCTGGGAATATTATTTAATAAAATCAAAATAAAAGAAACCGGCAAGTTAAATTGGGTGCCACTTTTAGATTTATAATAATGTTCTAATAGTTGGAAGATTGACAACCGTCTGTATCATCCAACGGATGCCAAAATATTTGAAAGTTTGAGTTTTGTGTGAAGATTTATTAAAACATTTAGCTAATTTAAATTTTTGCAATTGTCCTAACTAATTAATACTCAATTAATAATCTTTGTCTTATTTTTCAGTTTCTTTCCCTACCCGAGTAAATTTATCTTTTCCTTTAATCATATAGCGACGACGTAAAATGAACAAATTACGATTAAAGAAAAGTTTTTCATAAAATGGCAGTAAAATGTAGCTTATTTGTTAGAAGACCAAAAATTCATTTCCCCATTTACACCATTTCACAGATTAAATGCGGGCAAAAGAAATTTAAATGGGTAGTAATTATCTGGCAAGGCTTTTTTACTTACAATTAGAGTTTAATTGCTGTTGGCCAACAAATAGAACTATTTTTGAGTTTTTTTATATTTAATCCGAAAATTATCCGATGAATGATTTAGATAATAGCACAAAATAAAATTTTATAAAATATAAAATACTAATTTAAAAAAGGTCTTATAATCACATAAATTCAAATTTTAATGTAAATTAAAATTTTTATTGTTTATTTTAGAGCTAAATATAAAAAAAATTTTAATTTCAAAATATAATTCAATTGGCTTGACCTTAATTGCTTTTCATAAGCGAATGCATGCCTTAATTGGTTAACTAAAGCAATAAAAATGCCAATGCAAAATTAAATTTGACACTTTCGAAAGCATTGCGCTCAAATTGTTTAATTAAATTGTCTTTTTCATTGTGATGTGATTAAGCCTTATTTTTAGCAGCCTTCGAATAAAATTTTTCATTTGAATTTTTCCGCATTAATCTCTTTCTAGTGAAAATAATTTAAAAAGAATACATAAAAATTTCCTATTTTTAAAGATCCTTAAAATGAAGAGTGTAGTACATAAAAGTGCATTGGTCCGATGGCACGCGAACCCACGGCATTTCCAGGTGCTAGGTCGAACCGAAAATAGTCTCATTGTCAGTGTAAATAAAACATTTAAATTTAATTATTTTAATGCAATAATTTTTTAAATTTACGATTAATTATAATTTTTAAACTTTTCAAATAACTACATATATCGTAATTTCCTTCAATTTTTCTTCAATATTTTTCTTCAAAAATTCTGCGCTCGAAATAAATGCTATTTTCCGTACCATATTAATAAATGCAGAACAATTTTTCAATTGTAACATTAGTGGAAAAAAGAATAGGGATGAAGCAAAATTTATGGAAAAAGCACATAAAATTTCTGGAAAAACGAATGAAAAACTTAAATTTACGCAAATATTGGTTGAAATTTGTCAAGAAAATTAGTAGATTTTTTTTTCTTCTAAAAATGAAAAAGCCTTATCTAGTAAGCTTAGTTGTCAATCAATTTGATGGGTTCAAGATTTGAATTATAATTTTCGTTTCGATGTGATTTTTTTTTTGGTCGGAGCTGGAATTATTTTATTTTTTTCAGTTTATATTTTTAATATTAATCGTATAATTAAATTTGTTATTTTTCGACACCCAATTGAATTGTATAATTAAATTTAAATATTTTATTGACACGGATGAGCCTATCTATTTCCGGTTCGTCTCAGCACGGCCTTTCCATGCCGTTGACTAAATGCATGCTCTTAATCGACTGGGCCACGACAAGCGCTCCCTCATTTAATGCTTATCCTTGTCTTTTATTCCACTTTTTCCCACTCTTCCGTTTCCTTTTGCTTGCATCTGATGAGTAGGGCGGGAATTAAAGTCAAAACCTTAAAATGACTTAAAAAGTGTTATACACTTTGTTTGAAGCTTCTAACATGTATTTTTTTGTGACTTTTTTATACTTTTTGGGATTTTCTCCGCCAATTTTCTGATGGCACTGATTTGTCTTTGTGAATTGGTCCACCAAATTGGGCACACTTTTTTCCTGGTTGTTGTCATTTCGGGCACAAATTTTGTCAGTTTTCTCACTGCTGACTTAATTATGAAGGTATATTTTGAAAGTTAAAAATTATTTAAATATTCCAATTTTTAGCCTTCAATTTTTGCTATAAATTGTGGCTTAATGGCAATGCTTTGTGCTGCAGTTGACCGACTTTTTACTGTTATTTCACCTTTAAAGTGAGGAAAATTAACAGTTTTTGACTTAAAACTTTGAAAAAGAAAATCATTTTCGATACGTTAGTTATAATTGAGAATTATTTTAAACAGAATGCCAAAATTTATTTTTATTAATGGACATTTTTTCTTTCTCAAAAATGCCGATTCCAAGGAACATTCTGTCCATAAATTTATTTATTTTTATGTTTTTAGACATATGGACATTTTATTACAGTTCAAATATGTGTACCTGTTCAGTTATCTGTTAATTTGCACAATTTATGGTGCATATTCATTGAATTATGTGCTCGCAAATGCATTTGAAAATGCGGGAAAGTATGGCGCAATTAGAATTAAATATACTTAATTTTCAAATTTTGTTTTAGTCCAACCACCGGAATGGTGGCCGAATCTTTTCGGGGCACCGTTGGGTATAAATCCATCACCCACACATTCATTATTTCATTGTGTAGCACTTGTTGTTACGTGGCAATTTTTGTGCTCATCCGACGCAGAAATTTTGGCAATTTTTGGCATTATGAAAAAATTTGAAAGTATTTTTTTACAGTAAATCAACAGACGAACGCACGAGTGTTACGGTCATTAGTCATCATTTTGTCCATTAATATTGGCGGGTATTTGTTAAATTTGGCAATATATCAATTTATTGGTGCATTTCGCCATATGTTTGTGTAATAAAAAAATTAATTTTATATTACCTAAATATAATTTTCAAAAAAATTAAAGCTCTCCAATTCGAATTTGGCAATTTTTTTTATTGCTGGCATTCTGCTAAATGCAGCGGCAGGATCAAATGCAATTGTCCTTTATTTTAACAGGTCATTATTATCGAAATAATTAATTAATATTAAAGATTATGCGTTATTATCGGACTCATTTTAATTTTTAATTATTTTTATTTCAAATGTTAATTTTATTTTTCTTCCAGTACTGATTATCGTCGACTGTTCAAAAAGGAATTTAAAATGTGCTTTGAACGTTTTCATACTAAAAATGGTCAACGAAATTTTCAAATAAATTTTGTCTAATGCTGAACAAGGTATGAAAAAAAAATTTTATATTAAAAAAGTATATATAATAATGTAAAAAAACCCATTAAAATACTTAAAACTTAATTTTATAAACCTAAAAAATCTAATCTAATATACAGAGAATGTTTTTTGAGGCAGTCCAATTAAGATTATACAATGGCCGAACTTAAAGCTATTATTAGCCGCTTAACTGCTATTGAAAAATTAATTTCGACCAACAACAACAACACCTTGGCAACCGAAATGACTGCGCAGTTCAGCGCCATTGCGGAACGCCTGGGTGAAATTGAGCGCAAAATTAACAACAATGGCATTGGCAGCGCGGAGGAGAAAGAACGAAAAAGGAGCCTTGTGCTCATCGGTCTTCCGGAATCGGAGGAGGAAGTGCCATCACTGCGTGCGAAGGATGACGCGAAAACGGTGGAGGAAGTGTTGGACCGGCTGGACGTGGAAGTGTGCCCGCAAATGGTCTACAGGATGGGCAGGAGGATTGACGAGAAGAGGAAAGGACCGCGCTTGGTGAAGGTGGTCCTGCCGGCTTCAACCTTCCAACGTTTTGCGCTGATGCAGTGGGGGCGTCGTCGGACGGAGCTGAAGAAGAGACCTGGATGGGAGCGTCTTCTGGTCAGGCCATCCCTGACGAAGGAGGAGTTGGAAATTGAGCGGGAACAGCGCCAAAAGAAGTGGATGGAATTTGGAAAGAAGAAAACGGGGGAAAACATCACGACGCGACGCGGAGGCAATGAAAAAAACTTTTGAGGTCACCTCCTTTTTTAAATTGTTTTTATTTTAATGCACGAAGTTTGGCGAACAAATTGGACAAGTTAAGGTTTTTGTTATTAGAAAATAGATTTAAAATCATTGCTGTATCTGAGAGTTGGTTGAGTAACAAAATAGAAAACCCTCAAATTTTGGAAAATCTCCCCTATTCTATAATAAGATCAGATAGACTTAACAAAAAAGGTGGCGGGGTTGCTTTCATAATATCGAATTTAATTACTTTTGAAATTATCAAAACTACAAAAAACAAAAATTCCGATATTCTTTGTGTTGACCTATTTTCACCTCTTAACCACACAAAAATACGTTTTATTTTGGTCTATAGACCCACCTCCCATGAAAAACAAGAAGATTTCGAAAAATTGGTCGAACAACTCTCTGTTTTAGTCTCGGCTTCTGAAAAATGCATTTTGTTGGGTGATTTTAATTTTCCTCTTTTAAAAGCAAAAGACTTTAGCATCCAACATTTTGAAAAAAGAAACAATCACCTTGAATCACTTTTCATTTCATTTTTAGAGGGATATAAATTAAGACTAATGGTCAACTCCCCTACACGGGGAAACAATTTATTAGATTTATTATTTACAAACAACGAAAATCTATTGAATAATGTTATAGTTGAACCCCCATTTGGTAATAGTGACCATAATGCAATTCAATTCAGCATAAATTTACAGGTTAATAGTAATGCTTCAAAAAAATTTTATAATTTCAAAAAAGCAAATTATTTGAAAATAAATGCCATACTCTCAATGGTTGATTGGAATTTATTTTTTTCTGATTGCCCGGACATAGAGCTTATTTACCAAAAATTTATGTTTTTCCTAAATAATTTGATAAGGAATTATGTTCCCATACAAACAACGAAAAAAGTTGAAAAACTACCAGAACATATTTTGAAACTAATCATCTATCGTAAACAGCTTTGGAAGGACATTCACAAAGACCATATAAAAATTAAATTTTTGGAAGTTTCAAAAAAAATCGATGTAGAAATAAATAAATTTTATAAAAATCGTGAAAATAAGTTTTTGCTGACCTTAGACTCTAAAAAACGTTTCCAATTTATAAATTCTTTCCTTAAGACTAAAAATACTATGATACCTGCATTTACTGATAAAAATGGTCTAATCCTCTTCTCTGATAAAGAAAAGTCGAATGCATTAGCGCAACAATTTTTTTCCGTTTTTACAGATCAAAATTTAGAACAATTTCAATGCCTAGAAAATACTGAAAAAAACATCGAATATTTTAACATAACCCCATATGAAATTTATTTCTCTCTTTCCAAACTTTCAAATGCTAACAACACTAGTATTGATGGAATTCCCAACATTTTTTTGAAAAATTGTAAAGAAAATTTAGTCCGACCACTTTTCCATATTTTTAGTTTCTCATTGATGACTGCCCAAATTCCAGAAATATGGAAAAAGTCAATTATTTGCCCTGTCCCAAAAATTCAAAATCCGGTAAACCCAGTCGACTTTCGTCCGATTTCTCTGCTATGTTCTGTTTCCAAAATTTTGGAAGAAAATATAGCAGGAAAAATAAAAAATTTTGTTGAAAAAAATAATTTGTTACCAAATTGCCAACATGGTTTTCGTAAAGCACATTCTGTTACTACTCAACTTCTTGAAGTGGTGGATGATTTCAGTTTTGCTTTAGAAAATAAAAAATCAATTGATGTAATTTATTTTGATTTGGCTAAAGCATTCGACACGGTTCCACATAACCGGCTAATATCTAAGCTAAAAAGCATTGGTATAAATAATTCCTTATTAAAATGGATTCAAAATTACTTAGAAAATCGAAAGTTTTTCGTCAAAAGCGGGTCTGATTTCTCTGATGAATATCCCTGTCTCAGTGGTGTGCCGCAAGGCTCAATATTGGGACCACTGTTATTTCTTATTTACATTTACGATTTACCAAAATTCTGCGAAACTGAAAATGTTAAAATTAAACTATTTGCCGATGATCTTAAGGCCTATCATGTTCTTTCAAATATTTCCTTTTCTCCACTCCAAAATTTTATTAACAAATTTAATCGATACTGTAAATTAAACGGCCTTAAAATCGCTTCAAATAAATGTTTAACTTTACATTTAGGACACAAAAATCAAAAAATAAATTATTTTATTGATGACTTTCAAATTCCTAAAAATCCCGGAAACGAACCAGTCAGAGACCTTGGCATTTATTTTACTAATGATTTGAAATGGGCACAACATATTGACATTATCTCGAAAAAAGCATTACGATCTGCTTTCGCTATACTAAAGTCAATCAAAACTCGTGATACGAAAATACTTGTAAATTTGTTTAATATTTATTGCAGACCAATTTTAGAATTTGGATCTCCAATTTTCAATCCTTATTTAAAAAAGGATATTGAAAAACTGGAGAATGTTCAAAAAACTTTTTTGAGAGTAATATTTAGACGTAACAATTATGCTGCTGATTTACCTAATTATGCTGAATTGTTAAACATTTATGATCAAAAGTCGCTTGAGAGTCGTAGGTTAAAAATAGACTTAAAACTTTTTCATGAAATAATTTTAGGTAAAATAAATTTACAAAATAACGAATCCTTTTCTTTTTCCAAAAACCCTGTAAAAAATGAATTCATTATAAGAACAGCTTATTGCTCAACCAATGTTAGATACAACTCGTTCTTTATTCGAACCTCTCGTCTCTATAGACTTTTACCTAAAGAGACGAGATTACTAAATCCAAATGAGTTTGCCAAACTTCTTGAAAGATCTGATCTTAATTTGTTGATTTCTTTGCCACCCCAACTCCAAAAGTTGACCAATTGATTGTTTTGATATTATTATTTCATTATTTCTTTATTTTTCGGCGTCACGCTTTTGCGTATAAATGATTGATTGATATGCCTTTTTTTGCGCATTAGTTTCGATATATTAAGCATAAATAACACATTTTCTGCATGATTTAAAGCTTCTAGGTTGGGTTTTATTATGCCTTTTTTTTACTTTTTTGTGATTTTCGTGCTTTTATTAATGCCTTTTTTGGCATTTTTTCACGAAAAATTCCATAAAAATGCAATAAAATCGGGAAAATACACCCCTAAGAATTGAAAAATTTCTCAAAAATAGATCGTCAAAATTTATTAAAAAATTTTAGGTTTAAAATTTTCTTTATTCGAAAAAAAATTATAAAATATTTAATAATCATTTTAATGACCAAAATTAAGTTTTTTGATTGAGTTTTACATGTTTTTTGCTCCATAAAAATCCTTAATTAAAAATTTTAATGTCTTTTGTCATGCCTATTTGAGGATTTTTGTGCCTTTTTCACTCCTTTTTTGCAATTTTTTGGTGCCTATTATAGCGCCTTTTTCGCCATTTTTGGTGCCGCCTTTTTTTACGTTTTCTACTAATATATTAATTTCGCAATATGTGAGTTTCACAAAGTAATAAAATTTTGAATTATTTATTGACACGTTTATTTTTATAAGAAATAATGAAAGAAATTGAAATGCAACAAGTCGGAGGTCGAGAGTAGAACCCTGCCGCGGGATGGGATCCCGCGCGGGATTGCAGAATCCAGTCCGCAATCCCGCATTTTGGATTTGCGGGATTAATCCCGCGGGATCCCATCCCACAGAAATTTTGAATTCCATAATCCCGTAGCGGGCGGGATCCAAAAATTTGAAATTTCCGGACTCTAGTTAAGGTGGGTTGGAGGAGGAGAGTGTAGAGTAGTGCTGGGCGTAACTGGATTTTCAATTACGGAAATCCGTAATCCGTAATTACGGCGATTTTCTCAATTACGGAATTCCGTAATCCGTCATGACGGGGGTCAAAAAACCCCGTAATTTTCCGTAATCCGTAACCCGTAATCCGTAATTTCAAAATTTTAATTTTTTTTAAATAATTTTCAAATTTTTATTTTAAAAATTCAATAATTTTATAAGCAATTTAAAAGCATATTAAAAAGATTTGGCGTGACCGAAAGTGCGGATAGACGCCATAGAGGAAAATTTTGAAGATTTAAGTGCAATTTGTAAAAGATTTTGCGTCAAAATGGTAGTGCTGTCCGAGACCAAAAATTTCCCGGGACTCGAGACCGAGACCGAGACTCGACCCCGGGACTCGAGACCAAGCCCAAAACCCCGAGACCGAGACCAAAAACCCGAGACTTTTTTCAAAAAATTTTCTTATTCGCTTAAAAATGGTTAAAAAAAATTTTTTGCGTATTTCTTAACAAATTTTTGTTTGTTTTTTTAATTATGATTCAATTAGGTACCATAATCAATCCAAAAACGCAATTTGTTTTCGCGGTTTTTGAGTCAATTTAAAAAATAAAGGGAATTTTGGAACTCCGGCGGTGTCGATAGGCGCCGCCTGGCAAAATTTTGAAAATTTGAGTGCAATTTGTTAACAGATTTAGCCCAAAAAATGTCCGAATAAAAAATACCCATCACGGGGCTTTAAAAAAAATCCGTGACCCGTGAACCGTGATCACGGCACCCAAAATCCCCGTGATTTCCGTGATCCGTGAGCCGTGATCCGTGATTATAAAAAAGGCGCTATGTAATTTCGACACTGGGTAAATTCGACACTGAGCATTTTCGACACTAAGTAATTTCGACACTGAATTATTTCTAAAACTTTCACTGTTTTCCTGCATTTTCGACACTGGACCATTTCGACATTGAGTAATTTCGACACTATAGAGAATTATTAAAAAATAGAATAATCAAAATTTAAAAAAATGCAATTCGGTCTTTAATATAATTTTTCTCTGTTCCATTTTCAAAGTCCTATTATTTAAATAAATTCAAACTCATTCTAAGAAAAAATGTCCGAATAAAAAATACCCAAATGTCAAGCCAAATGCGTATAACAATTGATACATCGCCGAATTGAACAAATATCCGCCAATGTTAATGGACAAAATGATGATCAATGACCGTAAAACTCGTGTGTTCGTCTGTTGGGTTACTGTAAAAAATATTTTGAATTTTAAAATGCCAAAGAAATGAATGCCAAGATTTACCGCCTTTTTGGCATCGGATGAACATAAAAATGGACACATAACAACAGGTGCTACCCAATGAAATAATGAATGTGCCGGCGAAGAATTTATAACCAACGGGGCCCAGCAAAGTCTCGGCCCCAACACCGGTGGTTGGACTTAAATAAATTTTAAATTTAATAATTAATTAATTAAATTTAGTTATTTTTGAATTGCGCCATACATTCCCGCATTTTTTGTATTGGGTGAAAATGGAGAAGTGTCTAAAAAACAAATTAAATAAATAATTAAAGTTTTAATTAGGCTTAAATGGAAAGGATTAATTGGTGTTAATTAGGGTTTTGTGGGCGTTAATTAAAAATAAAAAAATATTTAAAATTAAATTTAACGTCATAATTAAGTCAGCAGTGAGCAAACTGACAAAATTTGTGCCCGAAATGACAACAACCAGAAAAAAAGTGTGCCCAATTTGGTGGACCAATTCACAAAGACAAATCAGTGCCATCAGAAAATTGGCGGAGCCGCGGAGGGAACTGAAAAATGGGAATTGAATTAAATCAAAATGCCATGGCATTTGCCTGGATTTGACAGTGACCACCAAAACTGTGCCGTTCAACACAATGCCAACCAACGCAGCAGGCACAATTTTCTCCCGCGTTTGATAAAATAAATATTTTTAATTTAAATAAGAATTATATTAATTGTTAATGATAAAAATACATGTAATTGCGAAAAATTATTCTTAAAAACTTGGCAAACAGATTATAGGCTTTATTAATTATTGGCACAATTTTGAATAAAAAATTTTTTTGAGACGAGATTACTAAATCCAAATGAGTTTGCCAAACTTCTTGAAAGATCTGATCTTAATTTGTTGATTTCTTTGCCACCCCAACTCCAAAAGGTGACCAATTGATTGTTTTGATATTATTATTTCATTATTTCTTTATTTTTCGGCGTCACGCTTTTGCGTATAAATGATTGATTGATATGCCTTTTTTTGCGCATTAGTTTCGATATATTAAGCATAAATAACACATTTTCTGCATGATTTAAAGCTTCTAGGTTGGGTTTTATTATGCCTTTTTTTTACTTTTTTGTGATTTTCGTGCTTTTATTAATGCCTTTTTTGGCATTTTTTCACGAAAAATTCCATAAAAATGCAATAAAATCGGGAAAATACACCCCTAAGAATTGAAAAATTTCTCAAAAATAGATCGTCAAAATTTATTAAAAAATTTTAGGTTTAAAATTTTCTTTATTCGAAAAAAAATTATAAAATATTTAATAATCATTTTAATGACCAAAATTAAGTTTTTTGATTGAGTTTTACATGTTTTTTGCTCCATAAAAATCCTTAATTAAAAATTTTAATGTCTTTTGTCATGCCTATTTGAGGATTTTTGTGCCTTTTTCACTCCTTTTTTGCAATTTTTTGGTGCCTATTATAGCGCCTTTTTCGCCATTTTTGGTGCCGCCTTTTTTTACGTTTTCTACTAATATATTAATTTCGCAATATGTGAGTTTCACAAAGTAATAAAATTTTGAATTATTTATTGACACGTTTATTTTTATAAGAAATAATGAAAGAAATTGAAATGCAACAAGTCGGAGGTCGAGAGTAGAACCCTGCCGCGGGATGGGATCCCGCGCGGGATTGCAGAATCCAGTCCGCAATCCCGCATTTTGGATTTGCGGGATTAATCCCGCGGGATCCCATCCCACAGAAATTTTGAATTCCATAATCCCGTAGCGGGCGGGATCCAAAAATTTGAAATTTCCGGACTCTAGTTAAGGTGGGTTGGAGGAGGAGAGTGTAGAGTAGTGCTGGGCGTAACTGGATTTTCAATTACGGAAATCCGTAATCCGTAATTACGGCGATTTTCTCAATTACGGAATTCCGTAATCCGTCATGACGGGGGTCAAAAAACCCCGTAATTTTCCGTAATCCGTAACCCGTAATCCGTAATTTCAAAATTTTAATTTTTTTTAAATAATTTTCAAATTTTTATTTTAAAAATTCAATAATTTTATAAGCAATTTAAAAGCATATTAAAAAGATTTGGCGTGACCGAAAGTGCGGATAGACGCCATAGAGGAAAATTTTGAAGATTTAAGTGCAATTTGTAAAAGATTTTGCGTCAAAATGGTAGTGCTGTCCGAGACCAAAAATTTCCCGGGACTCGAGACCGAGACCGAGACTCGACCCCGGGACTCGAGACCAAGCCCAAAACCCCGAGACCGAGACCAAAAACCCGAGACTTTTTTCAAAAAATTTTCTTATTCGCTTAAAAATGGTTAAAAAAAATTTTTTGCGTATTTCTTAACAAATTTTTGTTTGTTTTTTTAATTATGATTCAATTAGGTACCATAATCAATCCAAAAACGCAATTTGTTTTCGCGGTTTTTGAGTCAATTTAAAAAATAAAGGGAATTTTGGAACTCCGGCGGTGTCGATAGGCGCCGCCTGGCAAAATTTTGAAAATTTGAGTGCAATTTGTTAACAGATTTAGCCCAAAAAATGTCCGAATAAAAAATACCCATCACGGGGCTTTAAAAAAAATCCGTGACCCGTGAACCGTGATCACGGCACCCAAAATCCCCGTGATTTCCGTGATCCGTGAGCCGTGATCCGTGATTATAAAAAAGGCGCTATGTAATTTCGACACTGGGTAAATTCGACACTGAGCATTTTCGACACTAAGTAATTTCGACACTGAATTATTTCTAAAACTTTCACTGTTTTCCTGCATTTTCGACACTGGACCATTTCGACATTGAGTAATTTCGACACTATAGAGAATTATTAAAAAATAGAATAATCAAAATTTAAAAAAATGCAATTCGGTCTTTAATATAATTTTTCTCTGTTCCATTTTCAAAGTCCTATTATTTAAATAAATTCAAACTCATTCTAAGAAAAAATGTCCGAATAAAAAATACCCAAATGTCAAGCCAAATGCGTATAACAATTGATACATCGCCGAATTGAACAAATATCCGCCAATGTTAATGGACAAAATGATGATCAATGACCGTAAAACTCGTGTGTTCGTCTGTTGGGTTACTGTAAAAAATATTTTGAATTTTAAAATGCCAAAGAAATGAATGCCAAGATTTACCGCCTTTTTGGCATCGGATGAACATAAAAATGGACACATAACAACAGGTGCTACCCAATGAAATTAATGAATGTGCCGGCGAAGAATTTATAACCAACGGGGCCCAGCAAAGTCTCGGCCCCAACACCGGTGGTTGGACTTAAATAAATTTTAAATTTAATAATTAATTAATTAAATTTAGTTATTTTTGAATTGCGCCATACATTCCCGCATTTTTTGTATTGGGTGAAAATGGAGAAGTGTCTAAAAAACAAATTAAATAAATAATTAAAGTTTTAATTAGGCTTAAATGGAAAGGATTAATTGGTGTTAATTAGGGTTTTGTGGGCGTTAATTAAAAATAAAAAAATATTTAAAATTAAATTTAACGTCATAATTAAGTCAGCAGTGAGCAAACTGACAAAATTTGTGCCCGAAATGACAACAACCAGAAAAAAAGTGTGCCCAATTTGGTGGACCAATTCACAAAGACAAATCAGTGCCATCAGAAAATTGGCGGAGCCGCGGAGGGAACTGAAAAATGGGAATTGAATTAAATCAAAATGCCATGGCATTTGCCTGGATTTGACAGTGACCACCAAAACTGTGCCGTTCAACACAATGCCAACCAACGCAGCAGGCACAATTTTCTCCCGCGTTTGATAAAATAAATATTTTTAATTTAAATAAGAATTATATTAATTGTTAATGATAAAAATACATGTAATTGCGAAAAATTATTCTTAAAAACTTGGCAAACAGATTATAGGCTTTATTAATTATTGGCACAATTTTGAATAAAAAATTTTTTTAAGTTTCTTTGAATTTACCGAATCATTTGTTTTATAAATTCTGCTAATGACTAATTAAAGTCGGAATTCATTGGTCTGCATCATCTAACATTCTGCAGAATCATGCAGAAAGGAATTTATTTTCATTTTCATTGGAAAATGGAAAAATAATTGGAAAAACTATACAAAAAAGAAAATGAAAAAAACTAAAATGAAATGAGAAACTGTCAACGCCAAATTTGGAACAAAATAGAAACTGTGCCAAATTCTTGACATCATTAAACAGCTAGCAAACAAATTTATTAATTTTCTCATAATGCCAAATCGTAATAAAAAATTTTATTTTTTTAAGAAAAAAACGATAAAAGAAAATAAAAAAATATATAAGTCTATTTCAATAGCGATTCAAATTGATCGAATGAACATTCATCTGTTGGCTTAATCGGATGTTGTTCATGTTGTTGTTTGTGTTGGCACTTCGCACTTGGATTGTGTCAATAGTTTGGACAGCTAAAAAATTTTTAATTTAAAATTTGTTTAAAAATATTTAAAAACTGTTTTATTTTCCAAAAGTTAAATACAAATAGATTAATATTTTTATAAAATTTTATTTATTAAAAATGACCATTTGTGTTGCAAAAACGATTGAATAAAATGCGAAATTCTTTTTTGAACACGCGGCGATATTCAGTGCTAAAAGTTAATTATTAATAAAGTAATAAATTAAAATTAATTAAATGAAAAAAAAAAATAATCCGATAATGATAATGACCTGTTAAAATAAAGAACAATCGCATTTGATCCCGCAGCAGCGTTTAACAGAATGCCAGAAATAAAACCAACTTGCCAAGCTCGAATTGGGGGCCTTAAGAAATTTGAAAAATTTAAAATTAAAATTAATTTAAAATACCCCAAAATTGAGCCAAATGCATACAGCAACTGATATATGGCCAAATTGGTCAGATATCCGCCAATGTTAATGGACAAAATGATGATCAATGACCGTAAAACTCGTGTGTTCGTCTGTTGGGTTACTGTAAAAAATATTTTGAATTTTAAAATGCCAAAGAAATGAATGCCAAGATTTACCGGCATTTTTGCATCTGATGATCACAAAAATGGACACATAACAGCAAGTGCTACCCAATGAAATAATGAATGTGCCGGCGAAGAATTTATAACCAACGGGGCCCAGCAAAGTTTCGGCCACAACACCGGTGGTTGGACTGAAAGAATAATATTAATTAATTTTAATTTTTGATTTAATTGCGCCATACTTTCCCGCATTTTCGAATGCAAATGCGAGCACATAATTCAGTGTAAATGCACCGTAAATTACACAAATTAACAGATGACTAAGCAAATACGGTAATTTGTATTTAGTGAAAATTGAGGAATGTCTAAAAAAGGAAAAATTACAATAAATATTCTATCAAAGAATTAATTAGGGTTAATTAGTGTTTGTTGAATTAATTTCATACTTAAATGGCGACACAACAGCAAAAAGTCGGTCAAAAGCAGCACAAAACATTGCCATTAAGCCACAATTCAAAGCAAAAATCATTGGCTAAAAATTGAAAAATTAAATCAAAATAAAAATAATTTGAAATTCAGAATTTACCGTCATAATTAAGTCAGCAGTGAGCAAACTGACAAAATTTGTGCCCAAAATGACAACAACCACAAAAAAAGTGTGCCCAATTTGGTGGACCAATTCACAAAGACAAATCAGAGCCATCAGAAAATTGGCGGAGCCGCGGAGGGAACTGAAAAATGGGAATTGAATTAAAAATTGGTAAACAGAAATTAATTAAATTGTAATTTAAAAATGCCATGGCATTTGCCTGGATTTGACAGTGACCACCAAAACTGTGCCGTTCAACACAATGCCAACCAAAACAACCAATACAGCGCAACGGCCGGCACAATCAAATCGGCGGACGGACCGGCGAAACGGTAGGCCAAATAAAGCTAGAAATAAATGAAAACATTTTTATTTATTTAAATAAATCTTGGTTTAATTTTTCCAAAAATAACTTAAAATAGTTAAATCCTTTGTTTTTACCGGGTCATTTGAGCTGGTATTAATTGATGCCATTATTGATGTAAAAATAAGTTTTATGAAAATTTGTCTGCTTAAAATATTTATATTTATTTGAAAATTTTGGTTGAGTATTCAGTTATTTTACAACATTTTATATTATTCATAAAAAAATTTCTTCTTTATTTCATTAATTAATTTTAATCATTTAAAAAATTTAAGATTTTGTAATTCAGAGAAAAAAATTATCGCAATTAATTTCTTTAATAAAAGATTTTCTTACTTAACGGAAGTGGGAAAAAAGTGAAAAACTGAAAATTATATTATGTGAGAAAATGTGAGATCAAATTATCAGAGAAAAAAGAAATTTTCTATTTCTATGAGAAAATGCCAACGCAAAATTTCATGGCAAAGTTTGAAAATTCCGAAGTAGGCCACAGCAAGTTAGAAAAAAGGCATATGCCTCAAAATCCGTCCCTAGTTATGACATTCAATAAAAGTCAACTTGTAAAATGTTGTACAAAGGTACTCGTACAATTGCTTAGGTTCTTAGGCATAGGCAGGCCTAGGCTGGCTTTGGTCTAAGCTTAAGCTTTATTTTGTAAAAAAAGACTTGCCTTTTGTACGAGTTGCTTTTTGTATGAGTTTCCATTGACCCCCGGGCCCGTCAGTCTCTAATAGAAATGTTTTTATTAAATTTTCTTGGTACAACATTTATAAAATTTAGTAGGGGACTGAAATGTTCCCTCCTCGGCTTTCATTTGATAAATTTGCCTATAAGGCCACATTAAACACAAAAAGAAATTTAACGAAAATATTATTTAATTGTGCCAAAAAAATTAATTGGCAAGTGCTCAATTGCCCGTTTGACAATAATACATATGTGAACAGAAATGATAAAATAAAAGCAGAATTTTAATTATTAAAATTGAATAAAATTTGGTGCTCAATTAAATCGTAATATAATTAAATTTATTTTAAAATACTTAAATTTACCCACGAAATATCGAATTTGAAAAGTATAAAATAAGAAATAAGACATGCATTTAATTTACGTAATTTTTGGTTAAAAAATAAAAAAAAGTGCCAAATATAGTTTATAAATTCGCCTAATTACAAAAGTGGGACAATCATCTTAAAAATTTCATTAACGGACACAGAAATCTTTAGACAATTCCCATGGGAAAATGCCAAAATTTCAAAAGCCAAGAAACTGCAATGCAATTAAGGTGGTAGTAAATTTACTAAATCCGCTATTTTAAAATTTTCTCACAAAAATCAAATTTCATTATTTCACACTCAATTTAAAATCATTTTTATCTTATGATTTTTTTTAATTAGCTAAACATTATTGCCCGAGGCTAATTAAAGGTCGTGCCAATTTTGACTTCCGGCAGTCCGACGCCATTCTCGCAACTGTGTCAACAAAGTCGAGAAAAAATGCAATGCAAATTAAGGTGGTAGAAAATTCCATAAATCCACCGAGGGGTGGTAATAAAAAAAATTAATAAAAAAATTGAAAATCGAAATTTCAAAATTTTAGGATATTATATTTATTTTTTGAAAGGCTTTTCTACATTAGTGCTAAATGTTCTTTGTATTGGCATGCATTTTTTCTTCAAAAAATTAATTAACTTTCAAAAAAAAAGTTATGTTCAAAAGTACTCACAAAAAGTTAAGTTTTGAAACCTTTTTGACCAGAAATTTTTTGAAACATAATACAAATTATTTTAACTTTTTTCAGTTTATAGCAATGTTTATGAGGCATTTTTAAAACAAATAATTATTTTAAAATTTAATTTAAAATAAATTTTTCTAGTTTTACAAAATTATTATCTTGCATAATACAAAATTCCAATCAAATTCCATTATTTCTTCAATTAAATAAAAAATGTTAAAAATATCAACGAAAATTCCGTATCATTAGCGATTCAGATTGATCGTATGAACATTTCTCTGTTGGCTTGATCGGATTTTGTTCATTTTATTGTTTGGGTTGGCACTTCGCACTTGGACGGTGCAACATTCCCCACTCCCCTACCACCCTCCCTTTTTTCGAGTCCATAAATCAATCAAAATTTCGCGCAATTAGCACCCCCTCCCCCTCCCGGTCATAAATCAATCAATCAATCACTTCCCGAAAATTAAAAA
This sequence comes from Heterodera glycines, assembly GCA_004148225.2. Classification (NCBI taxonomy): domain Eukaryota; kingdom Metazoa; phylum Nematoda; class Chromadorea; order Rhabditida; family Heteroderidae; genus Heterodera; species Heterodera glycines. Next base: position 8,731,463 of record CP049713.1, on the reverse strand, counting down.
TGACCATTTGTGTTGCAAAAACGATTGAATAAAATGCGAAATTCTTTTTTGAACACGCGGCGATATTCAGTGCTAAAAGTTAATTATTAATAAAGTAATAAATTAAAATTAATTAAATGAAAAAAAAAATAATAATCCGATAATGATAATGACCTGTTAAAATAAAGAACAATCGCATTTGATCCCGCAGCAGCGTTTAACAGAATGCCAGAAATAAAACCAACTTGCCAAGCTCGAATTGGGGGCCTTAAGAAATTTGAAAAATTTAAAATTAAAATTAATTTAAAATACCCCAAAATTGAGCCAAATGCATACAGCAACTGATATATGGCCAAATTGGTCAGATATCCGCCAATGTTAATGGACAAAATGATGATCAATGACCGTAAAACTCGTGTGTTCGTCTGTTGGGTTACTGTAAAAAATATTTTGAATTTTAAAATGCCAAAGAAATGAATGCCAAGATTTACCGGCATTTTTGCATCTGATGATCACAAAAATGGACACATAACAGCAAGTGCTACCCAATGAAATAATGAATGTGCCGGCGAAGAATTTATAACCAACGGGGCCCAGCAAAGTTTCGGCCACAACACCGGTGGTTGGACTGAAAGAATAATATTAATTAATTTTAATTTTTGATTTAATTGCGCCATACTTTCCCGCATTTTCGAATGCAAATGCGAGCACATAATTCAGTGTAAATGCACCGTAAATTACACAAATTAACAGATGACTAAGCAAATACGGTAATTTGTATTTAGTGAAAATTGAGGAATGTCTAAAAAAGGAAAAATTACAATAAATATTCTATCAAAGAATTAATTAGGGTTAATTAGTGTTTGTTGAATTAATTTCATACTTAAATGGCGACACAACAGCAAAAAGTCGGTCAAAAGCAGCACAAAACATTGCCATTAAGCCACAATTCAAAGCAAAAATCATTGGCTAAAAATTGAAAAATTAAATCAAAATAAAAATAATTTGAAATTCAGAATTTACCGTCATAATTAAGTCAGCAGTGAGCAAACTGACAAAATTTGTGCCCAAAATGACAACAACCACAAAAAAAGTGTGCCCAATTTGGTGGACCAATTCACAAAGACAAATCAGAGCCATCAGAAAATTGGCGGAGCCGCGGAGGGAACTGAAAAATGGGAATTGAATTAAAAATTGGTAAACAGAAATTAATTAAATTGTAATTTAAAAATGCCATGGCATTTGCCTGGATTTGACAGTGACCACCAAAACTGTGCCGTTCAACACAATGCCAACCAAAACAACCAAATACAGCGCAACGGCCGGCACAATCAAATCGGCGGACGGACCGGCGAAACGGTAGGCCAAATAAAGCTAGAAATAAATGAAAACATTTTTATTTATTTAAATAAATCTTGGTTTAATTTTTCCAAAAATAACTTAAAATAGTTAAATCCTTTGTTTTTACCGGGTCATTTGAGCTGGTATTAATTGATGCCATTATTGATGTAAAAATAAGTTTTATGAAAATTTGTCTGCTTAAAATATTTATATTTATTTGAAAATTTTGGTTGAGTATTCAGTTATTTTACAACATTTTATATTATTCATAAAAAAATTTCTTCTTTATTTCATTAATTAATTTTAATCATTTAAAAAATTTAAGATTTTGTAATTCAGAGAAAAAAATTATCGCAATTAATTTCTTTAATAAAAGATTTTCTTACTTAACGGAAGTGGGAAAAAAGTGAAAAACTGAAAATTATATTATGTGAGAAAATGTGAGATCAAATTATCAGAGAAAAAAGAAATTTTCTATTTCTATGAGAAAATGCCAACGCAAAATTTCATGGCAAAGTTTGAAAATTCCGAAGTAGGCCACAGCAAGTTAGAAAAAAGGCATATGCCTCAAAATCCGTCCCTAGTTATGACATTCAATAAAAGTCAACTTGTAAAATGTTGTACAAAGGTACTCGTACAATTGCTTAGGTTCTTAGGCATAGGCAGGCCTAGGCTGGCTTTGGTCTAAGCTTAAGCTTTATTTTGTAAAAAAAGACTTGCCTTTTGTACGAGTTGCTTTTTGTATGAGTTTCCATTGACCCCCGGGCCCGTCAGTCTCTAATAGAAATGTTTTTATTAAATTTTCTTGGTACAACATTTATAAAATTTAGTAGGGGACTGAAATGTTCCCTCCTCGGCTTTCATTTGATAAATTTGCCACTTTTAGAATATGAAAATTTATTTTTTGCCATTTTTTTTTGGCAAATTTGCCTTTAATTCAGGGAAAATTGGGACCAAAATTAGCCATAAATTGATAAACAAAAAATGGATTTAATCAAAATATGATGATAAATAAAGGAATAATATAAGGCCACATTAAACACAAAAAGAAATTTAACGAAAATATTATTTAATTGTGCCAAAAAAATTAATTGGCAAGTGCTCAATTGCCCGTTTGACAATAATACATATGTGAACAGAAATGATAAAATAAAAGCAGAATTTTAATTATTAAAATTGAATAAAATTTGGTGCTCAATTAAATCGTAATATAATTAAATTTATTTTAAAATACTTAAATTTACCCACGAAATATCGAATTTGAAAAGTATAAAATAAGAAATAAGACATGCATTTAATTTACGTAATTTTTGGTTAAAAAATAAAAAAAAGTGCCAAATATAGTTTATAAATTCGCCTAATTACAAAAGTGGGACAATCATCTTAAAAATTTCATTAACGGACACAGAAATCTTTAGACAATTCCCATGGGAAAATGCCAAAATTTCAAAAGCCAAGAAACTGCAATGCAATTAAGGTGGTAGTAAATTTACTAAATCCGCTATTTTAAAATTTTCTCACAAAAATCAAATTTCATTATTTCACACTCAATTTAAAATCATTTTTATCTTATGATTTTTTTTAATTAGCTAAACATTATTGCCCGAGGCTAATTAAAGGTCGTGCCAATTTTGACTTCCGGCAGTCCGACGCCATTCTCGCAACTGTGTCAACAAAGTCGAGAAAAAATGCAATGCAAATTAAGGTGGTAGAAAATTCCATAAATCCACCGAGGGGTGGTAATAAAAAAAAATTAATAAAAAAAATTGAAAATCGAAATTTCAAAATTTTAGGATATTATATTTATTTTTTGAAAGGCTTTTCTACATTAGTGCTAAATGTTCTTTGTATTGGCATGCATTTTTTCTTCAAAAAATTAATTAACTTTCAAAAAAAAAGTTATGTTCAAAAGTACTCACAAAAAGTTAAGTTTTGAAACCTTTTTGACCAGAAATTTTTTGAAACATAATACAAATTATTTTAACTTTTTTCAGTTTATAGCAATGTTTATGAGGCATTTTTAAAACAAATAATTATTTTAAAATTTAATTTAAAATAAATTTTTCTAGTTTTACAAAATTATTATCTTGCATAATACAAAATTCCAATCAAATTCCATTATTTCTTCAATTAAATAAAAAATGTTAAAAATATCAACGAAAATTCCGTATCATTAGCGATTCAGATTGATCGTATGAACATTTCTCTGTTGGCTTGATCGGATTTTGTTCATTTTATTGTTTGGGTTGGCACTTCGCACTTGGATTGTGCCAATAGTTTGAACAGCTAAAAACAAATTTTAAATATTTGTTTAAAAAAATTGTGTTCAATATTTTTTGATAGTAGAACAACAAGTGCTAAAATTAAAAGTTCAATGCATAGATTAATTATTTTTATAAAATTTTATTTATTAAAAATGACCATTTGTGTTGCAAAAACGATTGAATAAAATGCGAAATTCTTTTTTGAACACGCGGCGATATTCAGTGCTAAAAGTTAATTATTAATAAAGTAATAAATTAAAATTAATTAAATGAAAAAAAAATAATAATCCGATAATGATAATGACCTGTTAAAATAAAGAACAATCGCATTTGATCCCGCAGCAGCGTTTAACAGAATGCCAGAAATAAAACCAACTTGCCAAGCTCGAATTGGGGGCCTTAAGAACTTTGAAAAATTTAAAATTAAAATGAATTTAAAATACCCCAAAAGTGAGCCAAATGCATACAGCAACTGATATATGGCCAAATTGGTCAGATATCCGCCAATGTTAATGGACAAAATGATGATCAATGACCGTAAAACTCGTGTGTTCGTCTGTTGGGTTACTGTAAAAAATATTTTGAATTTTAAAATGCCAAAGAAATGAATGCCAAGATTTACCGGCATTTTTGCATCTGATGATCACAAAAATGGACACATAACAGCAAGTGCTACCCAATGAAATAATGAATGTGCCGGCGAAGAATTTATAACCAACGGGGCCCAGCAAAGTTTCGGCCACAACACCGGTGGTTGGACTGAAAGAATAATATTAATTAATTTTAATTTTTGATTTAATTGCGCCATACTTTCCCGCATTTTCGAATGCAAATGCGAGCACATAATTCAGTGTAAATGCACCGTAAATTACACAAATTAACAGATGGCCAAGCAAATATGAGAATTTGTATTTAGTGAAAATGGAGGAGTGTCTAAAATGAACAGTCCAAATAAATAAACAATTAAGTATTGTTAGGATAATTAGGGTTTGTGGCAGCTAATTAAATGAGATAAATTTTTTAATTCGTTTCCATCCATACTTAAATGGCAATGCAACAGCAAAAAGTCGGTCAAAAGCAGCACAAAACATTGCCATTAAGCCACAATTCACAGCAAAAATCATGGGCTAACAATTGGAAAATTTAATTAAATTAGAAAATTTTAAATTTATATTTAAATTTACCGCTAAAAATAAGTCATCAGTGAGTAAACTGACAAAATTTGTGCCCGAAATGACAACAACCATGAAAAAAGTGTGCCCAATTTGGTGGACCAATTCACAAAGACAAATCAATGCCATCAGAAAATTGGCGGAGCCGCGGAGGGAACTGAAAAATTTAAATGGGAAAATTTAAAATTAAATTTAAAAATGCCACGGCATTTGCCTGGATTTGACAGTGACTGCCAAAACTGTGCCGTTCAACACAATGCCAACCAAAACAACCAAATACAGCGCAACGGCCGGCACAATCAAATCGGCGGACGGACCGACAGAACGGTAGGCCAAATAAAGCTGAAAATAAATGAAAATTTTTTATTTATTAAATAAATCTTGCTTTAATTTTTCAGATAAACATTATAAAATAATTAAATTCTTTGATTTTACTGGGTCGTTCGAGCTGGTATTAATTGATGCCATTTTTGGTGTAAAAACAAAACAATTTTACGACATTTATCTTTTATTCATTAATGAAATTTTAAACTTTTAAATAAATTTAAAAATTTGTTTGTTTATAAGAAAAATTATTAGCGCAATTATATTTTTCTGAACAAAAAATTTTTTTCTTACTGAACGGAAGTTGAAAAAATGTGAGAAAAGTTGAGATCAAATCTCCCGGTTGAAAAAAGTGTTTTTTATTTTCTTGGAAAATGAAAAGAAATGAATTTGATGAGAAAATGTCAACGCAAATTAAAATATTTTGGTAAATTTTAGAGTTCGACCTGGACCTGGATCCAAGCCTGGATTTTTCCTGGATCCAGGTCAAGGTCATTTTTCGACAACCTGGATTTTTCCTGGACCTGGGTTTTCCTGGGTTTTTGTCCAGGAAATCCAGGTCCATGTCAAATGTGAAAAAAATCCAGGTCCAGGTCCAGGCAAGACCCGAAAAAAGCTGGATTTCCCGGACAAAATTTTAGAATTTGTTATTTCAAGTGACCGATGTTTTTTTAACTTTTCAAAAAATGATTAATAAATATATTTAAAAACAGATTATTATTGAGAATTAGGTATTTTTAGATGTTCCCATAAAACATAAAATTTTTCATAGATAAATGGAATAAGAAAAGAATTTATCACACAAAGAATTGGCAAGAAAGCCGAGTTGGCTTTAATCGAAATCGTCTTAGGCCAAGATTATGGCGTATGGATCCCGGTACTACGGAATTCTTTTTGGCAAATGATTTTAGAAAATGAATAATTAATTAAAATATTATTTATAACAATTTATTTCAGCCATGTAAGGACAAAAGTTGGTATCACACTTTTTTGGCAAAATTGAGAAATTGGGACCAAAATAGCTATAAATGGAAAATAAGTAAATAAATTAAGTCTCTAAAGGCCAAATTAGACTGAAAAATAAATTTAACGAAAATATTATTTAATTTTGCCAAAAAAATTAATTGGCAAATGCTCAATTTGCCCGTTTAACCATAATAGGGGAACGGAAATGACATAGTAAAAACATAAAACATTGAATTAAATTATATTTTTAAAAAATAATTTTACAAATTTTTCCTTTTAAAATATTTAAAATTTTCCATGGAATGCCTAAATTTAAAAAGTAAAAAATTATAAGCGCCTTTTAATTTTAATTATTTTTGGCACCAAAATACAAAGGCCCAAAATATCTATTAATTACAAAGCCGGCATAATCATTTTAAATTTGATTAATGGACAAAGCACAAAAATGTCACAAAAAAATTCACATTGGAAAATGTAAAAGTTTCAACAAAGCCGAAAAAACAAAGCAATTCAATTATGATGATAGGAAGTTTCCTAAATCTGCCGAGGGGTGGTAATAAAATTTGTAAAATTGCAAATCCAACAAAATTTAACATTCTCCCTGACCAGTATATTTATTCAGAGAATTTTGAATAAATTTAAAAATAAAGCTAAAATCAAAAAATTAAAAACAAATTTGGAGAATTTTACTCAAAAAAGCATCAAATGGAAAATTTTTTGTTACAAATTGCTGATAAAAAGAATTTATAAGAATAGGAATGGAAAAATAAAATATCAAAAGGCCAAATATTAGGCAAAAAAAAAATGAATTTTTGCTAAAATAATTAATTTTAAATTAATTTTAATTTTTTTCATAATGCCAAATTCCAACTGACTTTTTTTTAAATTAAAAAATATTTAAAAATAATAATTCCGTATCAATTAGCGATTCAGAATGATGGTTTTCACATTTATCTGTTGGCTTAATTGGATGATGTTCATTTTGTTGTTTTGGTTGGCACATCGCACCTGGTTTTTTGTGCCAATAGTATGGACAGCTAAAATATGAAATTTTAAATTTAATATATTAATAATTATTTTAATTACCATTTTTGTTACAAAAATAGCCCTTCAACACTTGAAATTTTTTTTTGAACACGCGGCGATAATCAGTGCTGAAGAGAGTATGAAAAAAGAAATATATTTTAATTAAGAATTAAATCTAATATTATATGTAAAAAATAAAAATTTTAAAATTAATGAAAATATATTAATATAATTTAAAAATATGTTAAAAAGTTTTACAATTTAAAATTTTAAAATTATTGCGATAATGACCTATTAAAATAAAGGACAACAACATTTGATCCCGATGCAACGTTTAACAAAATGCCAGCAATAAAACCGACTTGCCAAGTACGAATTGGGAGACTTAGGGAAATTGGAAAATTTAAATTAAATTAAAATTAATTTAAAATACCCCAAAATTGAACCAAATGCATACAGCAACTGATATATGGCCAAATTGGTCAGATATCCGCCAATATTAATAGACAAAATGATGATCAATGACCGTAAAACTCGTGTGTTCGTCTGTTGGGTTACTGTAAAAAATATTTTGAATTTTAAAATGCCAAAGAAATGAATGCCAAGATTTACCGGCATTTTTGCATCTGATGATCACAAAAATGGACACATAACAGCAAGTGCTACCCAATGAAATAATGAATGTGCCGGCGAAGAATTTATAACCAACGGGGCCCAGCAAAGTTTCGGCCACAACACCGGTGGTTGGACTGAAAGAATAATATTAATTAATTTTAATTTTTGATTTAATTGCGCCATACTTTCCCGCATTTTCGAATGCAAATGCGAGCACATAATTCAGTGTAAATGCACCGTAAATTACACAAATTAACAGATGGCCAAGCAAATATGAGAATTTGTATTTAGTGAAAATTGAGGAATGTCTAAAAAAGGAAAAATTACAATAAATAATCTATCAAAGAATTAATTAGGGTTAATTAGTGTTTGTTGAATTAATTTCCATACTTAAATGGCGACACAACAGCAAAAAGTCGGTCAAAAGCAGCACAAAACATTGCCATTAAGCCACAACTTGATCCAAATAGCATTGGCTAAAAATTGGAATATTTAAAAAAATTTGAAAAATTCGAAATTTACCGTCATAATTAAGTCAGCAGTGAGCAAGCTGACAAAATTTGTGCCCGAAATGACAACAACCAGGAAAAAAGTGTGTCCAATTTGGTGGACCAATTCACAAAAACAAATCAATGCCATCAGAAAATTGGCGGATCCGCGGAGAGAACTGAAAATGGGAAAATAATTAAAATGAAATTTAAGGGTTTAAAAATGCCATGGCATTTGCCTGGATTTGACAGTGACCACCAAAACTGTGCCATTTAACACAATGCCAACCAAAGCAACCAAATTCAGCGCAACGGCCGGCACAATCAAATCGGCGGACGGACCGGCGAAACGGTAGGCCAAATAAAGCTGGGCGAAACAATTAAATAAATAATTAATTAATTAAATAAAATAATTATTACTAAAGTTTAATACCGGATCATTTGAACTGGTGTTAATTGAGGCCATTCTTTGTTGCCGTTGTTTGTGCCAATAATTTTAAAATGAATTCACAATTTCTGATTGGAATTTCCTTTTTTTTTTACTTTAAACGCTACCGAAAGAACGTTCGAAATTCAATTTGCAGAATTAGTTTAACTGTCTCTTTCTATTAATAATCTAATTTTTACTTTGGTTTCAGTACGTTTCACTTAATGAAGTTGCAATTTAATTATCCGTTTTTTGCTTGAAATTTGTTTACAATTAAATTATTTGCTTTTGTAACATAATAAAAATTAATTAAATTTCTTTTTAACGACTGTTTTACTGTGGTTTGAGTTGAAATTTCATTATTAAAAATAAAACAAAAATGTTCAAGAAATATTAGTGTTTCCATGAATGTGTGTTATATGCCATTTAGAGCAGGGCTGGGCGCAACTGGATTTTCAATTACGGAAATCCGCCATCCGCAATTGCGGCGATTTTCTCAGTTGCGGAAATCCGCAATCCGCAATTGCGGGGGTCAAAAAACCCCGCAATTTCCCGTAATCCGCAATCCGTATTCAAAAAAAAATTTTTTTTTTTTAATTTTGATAATTTTTATTTAAAAAAATCCAATCTAAAAATTGGTTAAGAGTAATTTATGATCAGAATAAAAGCTTTGCATGTTTTATGAGGCAAAAAATCCCAAAATATGGGCCACGGGAGAAAAATAGCAAAAATAGGGCAAAAATGGCAGATTCAGAGCTGTGGTCGAAAATTTTCAAAATTTTTAAATAAAATTTCAATAACCTCACCCTTTTAGAAGCCCTTTTAAAACAAAATTAAAAAGATTGTCTTGGTTTGGCGCTTCCGAAAGGCAAATAAATTATAATTTGGGACGTAAAAATCCATGAATGAAAACAAATATAATAATTAGGGTTATAAATTGTATGATTTTGCATATTTTTTCTGCGCATTTGCTATGAAGAAAGGGGCTCAAAAATAGCTTTTCTACGTTAAAATTTTTTGATTTGGTGAAGGTTTTTAGTGCATATAAAAGCATATTTTGGGGGTTTTCGAGAATAAATGCATATTTGGCCATTTTTGCGTTTTGAGAACATATTTCGGTCATTTTTGGCAAATTTTCATAAGAAAAATGCGAAAAAAGCGAAAAATACACCCCTAAGGATCGACTTTTTGGAATTTTTTTAACACCCTTAAAACCGAAAAAAAAAGAATTTTTGGAAAAAAAAATTTATGTATATAAAAATGTAATTTTGTTTTATCATATAATATAATCAAATTTATAAATTTGGAAATTTCAATATTTTTGCAATTGTCTAAAAAATGCTCCTTAGCCCTTGTTTTGGTGTTTTAAAAGTCAATTCTTAATTTATACACAATTTTTGGCATTTTTTGAGGGCTAAAGCAATTTGGCAGTTTTTAAGACATATTTTAGTGCATATTTGGGCATTTTTCGGGTTTTTAGGGCATATTTGGGGGATTTTTAGTGCATATTTTATGCGCATATTTGGCATTTTTTAGTGCATACAACTTATAACCCTAATAATAATAAATGACAACAACAAAATGTTCAAATGGGGAAAATAATGCAAAACAATCGTCATGAAAAATAATAAATAAAAGGATAATCACTAGAGCCCGGATTTTTATGTGCTAAAAATCCTGAAATATGTGCTAAAATATGTGTTAAAAATTGGAAAAATCAAGTGTATTTTTACATAAAAATTCCAAAAAATCTCATTTTTATCATTTTCGTCCGCACAATTGAGAATCAAATACATTTCGAAGTGTTTGGGGTAATATTGGTCTTTTTTTCTGATAAATTATTTTTATAAATTAAAAGTTCCCAGTAGAGAACTTCGAAATCTAATGACACAATTAAGAACTCGATTTGGCTATTTTCGCATTCGAAATAAATAGATAATTTTTTGAAAAACTTTAGGAAATGGCAAGAAAGTTGATTTTTAGGGGGTGCATTTTTCAATTTTCTTGTATTTTTTATTACAAATTTTTCTCAAAAATGCCAAAATATGTGCAAAATATGTGCCAAACGCCGAAATGTGTACGATATGTTTTTTATGTTCCAAAAGGCCAAAATATTTTGTTTTTATGTTTTTATAAGTCGCTCTAAATCGAAAATTGTTTGAGAAAATGCTATTTTTGGGCTTCTCTCGCCATAACTAAGCCGCAAAAAAAATATGTTAAAACATAAAAATCCCAGCCCTATTAATAAAATAATTATTCCGTGTGTTTCGGCCCTTATCCGTAGACACACAAGCCACAGCAATAAAGCAAAGCAAAAGCAATTTTATTAAGCAAAATACATATAATTAATAGTATTTATTAAAATTTTATTAAATTGAAATTATAATAAATTTAAAAATTTTAAAATATAAGCAAAATAAATATTAAAAATTCAAAAAATCTCAGTTTTTCACGTCAATTAACTGTGACCAATTGTTCGTTATTTAAGCAATCGGAAGGATTGCAAAAATCATAAAAAAATCAAAATGCGATTAATTATTATCCTATTTTTCTATTCCCTTGCCTCATGTCATTGTAACCCTGTCTTGTTACTAAATTCGCTTAAAACTGAAACCTGCGCAGACTGTGTTATCGACGGTCATAGGGGCGGCCGGAGGGGCTTCTCTTGCCCTCATTTTGGACGAAAAAAAAATTCGCAATTTTCGTACATAATTCTTTTATTTTTTACATATTTTGAGAAATTTATAGAAATTGCTTATTAAAAATTAAAAAACTTTTTTTGAAAATGTACCCTAAATAATTGTTTTTTTTTCAAAAAAAGATACAAAAAATTAATTTTTAAAGTGCTAATTTTTGTACATATTTTTGACAGCCCTACTAATTAATATTTGTATAACAAATCTGTCGGTTTAAAATAAGAAAACTAAACAATTTTAATAATAATAATTTAAATAAACAAATGGTTACATAAATTATGGCTATTTTATTATTTTAATTTAATTAATAATTCACTATTGTTTTGGCTGGGACAACCGAACAATGCACCAAATTTGTTTTTGAACGCTTGACGATATTCAACGCTAAAAATTTAAATAATAATAAATATCGACAAATAATTTATGACAATTTTAAAATAAAAAATATATAAATAATAAATATTATTAAATAATTTGTATGCAAAAGCGTTTGGAAAATTTTAAAAATATTTGAAAAAATATTCAAATTTTATTTGATGGTTGATATGAAAAAAATTTGGATGATAACTAAAATATATACATAAATCGCCTGCTAAAATATAGAACAATCGCATTTGATCCGGCAGCAACGTTCAACAGAATGCCAGCAATAAAACTGAATTGCCAAATTCGGCTTGGTGACCTAGTAAAATGAAAATTTCATTTTTTTAAATTTAAGTTTTATTACTCAAAAATTTTTGCATTAAATGCGTTGATAAACAAATGCATGGCTGTCGTGAACAAATAGCCACCAATGTTAATCAACAAAATGATGAGCATTGACCGTAACACGCGAGCGTTGGTCTGTTGGCTTACTGTAAAACATTTTTAAAAAATTCAAATATGGCAAAATGCCAATTAAAAAAAAGACATTTTTACCGCCATTTTTGTATCGGATAAACACAAAGATGACCACATAAAAGAAAATGCTGCAAAAACAGGAACAAATGTGCAGCCATTGAATAAGTACGACGAATAGCGAAAAAGATCGCCCAAATAGCCGGTGGTTTGGCTAAACAAAATTTCAGATTTCGAGAGCGAATGGACTCGGGAAAGTGTGCCGTAAGTCAGTTGGAATTTGGCATTATGAAAAAAATTAAAATTAATTATTTTAGCAAAAATTCATTTTTTTTTTTTTTGCCTAATATTTGGCCTTTTGATATTTTATTTTTCCATTCCTATTCTGATAAATTCTTTTTATCAGCAATTTGTAACAAAAAATTTTCCATTTGATGCTTTTTTGAGTAAAATTCTCCAAATTTGTTTTTAATTTTTTGATTTTAGTTTTATTTTTAAATTTATTCAAATGCCGCGTTTTTTTGCCATTTACGCCGTTTTTTCTAGAGTGCCACGGGACCGGGAATTTTTGCCAAAACCGGGACCGGGACTTGCCGGGACCTGAGAAGCCGGGACCGGGACCTCGATTTTTTTTCGGGACCGGGACCGCAAGAAAAACCGGGAACCGGGACCAACCGGGAAATTTTAAAAATTCAAAAAAATTTAAAAAATTTAAAAAAAAATTCAAATTTTAATTTATATCAAGAGAAAATAATACAAAATTATTTGGTTTTTTATTTAATAAATTAAATTAATGAAAATTTTCAAACAAATTTTCTTCAATTATTTCAAACAATTAATCATTTTTGGACTAAATCATCGAATATTAATAGAAATTCAGATTTGATTTTCACATCACTTTTTTTTGGAGCGCTTTTTCAAAAAACTTTTGGGAAAGAAGGGGTCCGGCGGTGCCGATAGGCGCCGCCGGGGGAAATTTTAAAAATTTGGGTGCAATTTGTTAACAGATTTTCAACAAAAAAAGGTTGGTTTTTGTGATTATTAAGCTCAATTGGTAGGATTTTCATTTAAAAAATGATAAAATATGTATCAATTTAAAAAAAACTATGAGTAATCATATTTTCTCTATAGAAAACCCACGAGTATACAAAAAGAAAATTCAAAATAATTTAATTTCTGTAGAGGGATTGAACCAGGTGAAAGAAGAATGGAAAGTCAAGGAGACTAGCCATTAGGCCATTTGCACACTTAGCAGTGTTACTTTTAAAGAATATATTAATAATAATTTTTTTTTTTCATTTGACTCTAATTTTCATCTCTAATTTTTCACTCAGACCCCCATTCTTACCAGTGCTTGTTTTTCCCGGTTCCCGGTTGCCCTACCGGGACCGGGACCTGAGCTTTTCAAAACCCGGGACCGGGAACCGGGACCGGGACCGGGACCTCGGATGACCGGGAATTCCCGGCCCGGTCCCGGTCCCGTGGCACTCTAGTTTTTACGTATTTTGCTCCCTAAAAATCATTAATAAAAAAATTTAAATGCTTTTTTTCATGCATTTTTCGGAATTTTTGTGCCTTTTTTCAGTGCCATTTTGCGCTTTTTTGGTGCCTTAATTGTGAGCTCAAGCCATAACTTTAGGGCCGGCGGTGCTGATAAGAGCCGCCGGGAAATTTTTTTTTGTAATTTTAATGCTATTTGTTAGCAGATTTTTTCTAAAAATACCAAATTTTGAGATTTTTGGCTAATTTTTTAAGAAAAGATAGCTTTTTGGGGGGGGGGTCGGCGGTGCCGATAGGCGCCGCCGGAGGAAAATTTTAAGAATTTTTAATGAATTTTGTTAAAAAAGTGGCCAACTGATTTGTCAAAAAAGTCGGTTGATTGTTTCGGTTTTTTAATTATTTCGGTCGAACGGTTTCGGTTAAAAACCGAAACCGAAAAAAACCGAAAAACTCAAAAATTTCTCGGTCGGTTTTTTTCGGTTAAAAAACCGAAAAAAACCCGAAACCGAAAAAAACCAAAAAACTCAAAAATTTCTCGGTCGGTTTTTTTCGGTTAAAAACCGAAACCGAAAATCGAAAAATACCGAAAAAACTCGAAAAAAAAACCGACCGGTCCGATCTCTAATTTTGAGTTTGGGACCTCAAACCGATGTTTACAAATAGTTTTCATTAATTGATTAAATTAAATTCACCGATTAGCAAAAAATCAATACTAACTTTTATTTCATATTTAATTTAAAACTTAAATTGTATGCTAAAAGTGGAAAAACAAAGGATGAATGGCTCTCGGAAAATGCGTCAATGGGAAATGCCTTAGTAATATTTAGAGTTGAGCGGGACCGGGAATTTTGGGCAAAACCGGGACCGGGACTTGCCGGGGACGTGAGAAGCCGAGACCGGGACCTCGATTTTTTTCGGGACTTGGACCGGGACCAACCGGGAATTTTTAAAAATTCAAAAAAATTTTTAAAAATTTAATTTTTTTAAATACAAATTCAAATTTCTAAAATGCAAAATTAAGAAATGCCTTTGTATTAAATTCAAGACTGGGATAGGCCTTCTTGCACAATCCTTTAAGTCCGCGTCATCGAAAAAATAAAAAGAATTGTTCTGGCGAAGCATTATTCGTGTTATACATTCTTTTCGGCCTCTTCCAATGCACTTTTTTTGATCACTAGGGATGTCAATTTTATGTAAATACACACGGCGATTCAATTTTGGGCTCCAAGTACAAATTATGTACATATTTTTACCAATTTTTGTACATATTTTTGACATCCCTATTGATATTACCATAAAATTGTCAATTTGTTTTTATTTCTAAAATAGATAAAAAAACAAAATTTTTTTAAATTAATTACACCTTTTCCCCGTCCTTTTGGCTCAGATTTTCCTTGTTTTTGAGTTGAGAAAATTGAAAAACTTACAGATTTCAGACATTTTCTGTTATTGATAAACTAAATAAGAAGAAATTGTCGTTTTTTATAAATAATAGTCAGGGCTGCAAAAAATATGCACGAAAAATGGCCAAAATATGCGCATAAATATGCAAATAAAATCGTGAAATATGCATCAAATATGCAAATAAAAGTCCTGATTTTTATACGCAAGCACAAAAAAGAAAGTGTTTTTTCTGCTATTTAGAGCATGGAGAAGCCAGGAAAAAAATATACATTTGATTTAAGTGAAATGTAAAAATGTGTGAAAGATAAAGAAAATTGGCGAAATGTTCATAAGTTCAAATATGAATCTTTTTTTCATTTTCTCCATCAAAAAACCTTCACTTGACCCCCATTCTTACCAGTGCTTGTTTTTCCCGGTTGCCATACCGGGACCGGGAAATAAATTTTCAAAATCCGGGACCGGGAACCGGGACCTCGGAGGACCCGGAATTCCCGCCCCGGTCCCGGTCAACTCTAGTAATATTGATTATATTTCTGAATAAAGTACTATATCATTAAGTATTGTATTACAAGAGGCCAAAATTGTATAAAACCTCGTTCTGTGTTTTTTTTCAATTAAGTTTTCTAAAGGTTCAAGAAATTTGAAATTTGGCCAAATCCCTAAAATAAATCTACTAATTCTTGCAATATATAAAGGCAATTAAACAAATTACAACTAAAAAAAGTTAATCTTATTCCATTTATTTACCTGAAATGAAAATATTTAAATAATCAGCAATTAGTTATTGTCCAATTATATTGTCAATTTTTAAAAGCCACCGTAAAATATGAAAAAATATTAAAATAGAATAAAAAAATTTGATTATTATTTTAATTTTTTTTTGTTGTAATAAATAAGTATTTTAAATATTCATTTTATTAATAATTAAATGCTGCAGAACTTTTTTATCCCAAGAACTATTTGAGCCGGTAGCTTTAGCTTAAAACTGGGGCTTTTTATCAAAGCATTATTAATCCAGAAGCATTGATAACAAAAATAAGACACCAACTTGGAACACTACGCCAAAAAATTGAAAAAAAAATATGGGAAACTAAATGAAAAACTTGGAAATGAGTACGATCGGATGAGAAATTGCGCCAAGAATTTTTTACGAAATACAATGACAACACAAATATACAAAATAAGCATTGGAATATTCCCCGCTATGAATTGGCATTTAATTTCGAATTCAATGGACGAAAAGGTCATTTTTGGTCAGAACTTTCTGATAACTCAATGAAACATTCTCTGAATATTTTTCTTGCTTATAGAGCAAGCCAAGAGCTATCGTATGATACCAAGACTATTGTTTTAAGTTGTATTTAAGAAAAGTTATGACTGATTTTTCTCAAAAATTCTGTAAATTTGGCAGTTTTTACGAAACGACCGAGCACAAAAATTTATTCATTTTTGTGTTGTATTTGAACCCCGGCGGACCTCCAAGAATTCGAATTTAACCGACTGGGCCACCGATTTTGTGATTTTTCAAAATCAAAAAATTTGAACCTGTCATGTGTACCCGGTTTAAAGAATCTCTTGAGAATTAATTAATAATTAGAAAAAAGAAACCGGCACAAAATTTGGGTGTCCATTTTTTTGATTATTTTTACTGACAAAAATGTGCATGGAAAAAAAATTGAAAGTTTAATTGCCCTCGTTTATCATTAAAAAAAAAGATTTTTTTCAGTGAAAATTTAATTCGTTCATTTGAGTTTTCTCAGCGAATACAATTTTTAAAAATTTCCAATGAAAAATGAAACAATTTCCGTTTCAACTTAATATTAACAAACACATTAAAGTATAAAAAGTAATGTTTAATTTGAAAATTTGTTTTAATTATTTTAAAATTTTATGATTAACTTTTCAAAAAGAAAGTGTTACATTTAATTTCAATTAAATTTCCCTTTTTTGACTTTTTCCATTCACTTGGAATTTAATTTTCTTCAATTGTTCACATCCAGAAATTGCCATAGAATTCACGTTTTGGCTTAAATTGTTTCCCAATTAAATTAAATTAAATTTGCTTTTGAGACACAATGCTAAAAATTATATTTCGTTTGTAATGACAGTTTAAATGCCCTTTAATTTGTAATTTGGATATTAAAAATGAATTAGATGTACCGAAAAACATAAACAAACAATTAAATAGAGCAAGATTTTTATCATTTAAAAAAATGTTCAATTAATTTAACTGTGCCAATTTTTTTATGGGTTTATACTTTTTTTTGTATATTTATTTTTTAATAACTAAATAAAATTCAAAAAATTTAACATATTAATAATTTAATAATAATCCTTAGTATTATTAATACAGATTTTAGCTGCAGATTTTTTCATCTGCCGAACTATCTTAGCCGGTAGTAGCCTTAGCTTAGAGTTGATGCTGTTTATCAAAAGTATAGTGGCAGTCCAGGTTGCCTCTCCCGGTTGAAAATCGAGGTCCCGGTCCGGTCTTTCTGGTCCCGGAAATTCCCGGGCCCTGTTTTGCCCAAAAATTCCCGGTCCCATGCCACACTAATGTAATGAGAAGCACTGTACAAAAATAAAACACCGGCGTGAGAACATTACGCTAAAAGTCATGCTACTAAAATAAGCCTTGGAAAAAATATGGGAAAAGTTTTGAATTTGCTGGGAAAATTATTTGCCGCACATTAAACGTAAGATAATTTATTATGCAAATTCAAAATGGCAAATTTAATTAAAGAAATTGAAAAAAATGTAATAAAAGAAATATTTAATTTTAGTTTAAAACACACTAAAATTTCATAAATTGCCACCAACTTGACCATAAAATGTCCTCAATTAACACCAGCTCAGACAATGCGGTAAAATAAAAATTAAAATATAAAAAAAGAAAAAATAAATTTTAAGAGAATAAAATTGCCTATAAACATTATTAATTTTGAATATAAATTAATATTTCCAGCTTTATTTGGCCTACCGTTCTGTCGGTCCGTCCGCCGATTTGATTGTGCCGGCCGTTGCGCTGTATTTGGTTGCGATGGTTGGCATTGTGTTAAACGGCACAGTTTTAGTGGTCACTGTCAAATCCAGGCAAATGCCATGGCATTTTAAATCATTTTAATTAATTCAAAATAAATTTCCATTTTTCAGTTCCCTCCGCGGCTCCGTTAATTTTCTGATGGCATTGATTTGTCTTTGTGAATTGGTCCACCAAATTGGGCACACTTTTTTCATGGTTGTTGTCATTTCGGGCACAAATTTTATCAGTTTACTCACTGCTGACTTAATTATGACGGTAAATTTTTAATTGTTTTTAATTTAATTTTTAATTTCAATTTTTAGCCATTAATTTTTGCTTTGAATTGTGGCTTAATGGCAATGTTTTGTTCTGCATTTGATCGTCTTTTTGCTGTTGCATTGCCATTTAAGTACGGATGGAAATTAATTAATATTTGATTTATTTATTACCAAATTTATTATTATTTAATATTATTTTTCATTTTTTTAGACACTCCTCCATTTGTGCAAATTACAAATTACCGTATTTGCTTGTCCATCTGTTCATTTGCACAATTTATGGTGCATTAATTCAATACTTTGTGCTCGATTATGCATTCGAAAATTCGGGAAAGTATGGCGCAATTCAAAAATAACTAAATTTAATTAATTAATTAATTAATTTTAATTTATTTTAGTCCAACCACCGCTTTTGTGGCCGAATCTTTGCTGGGCCCCGTTGGTTATAAATTCTTCGCCGGCACATTCATTATTTCATTTTGTAGCACTTGCTGTTATGTGTCAATTTTTGTGATCATTCGATGCAAAAATGGCGGTAAATTTTGGCATTCATTTGTTTGGCATTTTATTTTGTGCCAAAATTCAATTCAAAATATTTTTACAGTAATCCAACAGACGAACACACGAGTTTTACGGTCAATGGTCATAATTTTGTCCATTAACATTGGCGGATATCTGACCAATTTGGCCATGTATCAATTTCTGTATGCATGTGGCTCACTTTTGGGGTATTTTAAATTCATTTTAATTTTAAATTTTTCAAAGTTCTTAAGGCCCCCAATTCGAGCTTGGCAAGTTGGTTTTATTTCTGGCATTCTGTTAAACGCTGCTGCGGGATCAAATGCGATTGTTCTTTATTTTAACAGGTCATTATCATTATCGGATTATTATTTTTTTTTTTCATTTAATTAATTTTAATTTATTACTTTATTAATAATTAACTTTTAGCACTGAATATCGCCGCGTGTTCAAAAAAGAATTTCGCATTTTATTCAATCGTTTTTGCAACACAAATGGTCATTTTTAATAAATAAAATTTTATAAAAATATTAATCTATTTGTATTTAACTTTTAATTTTAGCACTTGTTGTTCTACTATCAAAAAATATTGAATACAATTTTTTTAAACAAATATTTAAAATTTGTTTTTAGCTGTTCAAACTATTGGCACAAATCAAGTGCGAAGTGCCAACCCAAACAATAAAATGAACAAAATCCGATCAAGCCAACAGAGAAATGTTCATACGATCAATCTGAATCGCTAATGATACGGAATTTTCGTTGATATTTTTAACATTTTTTATTTAATTGAAAAAATAATGGAATTTGATTGGAATTTTGTATTATGCAAGATAATAATTTTGTAAAACTAGAAAAATTTATTTTAAATTAAATTTTAAAATAATTATTTGTTTTAAAAATGCCTCATAAACATTGCTATAAACTGAAAAAAGTTAAAATAATTTGTATTATGTTTCAAAAAATTTATGGTCAAAAAGGTTTCAAAACTTAACTTTTTGTGAGTACTTTTGAACATAACTTTTTTTTGAAAGTTAATTAATTTTTTGAAGAAAAAATGCATGCCAATACAAAGAACATTTAGCACTAATGTAGAAAAGCCTTTCAAAAAATAAATATAATATCCTAAAATTTTGAAATTTCGATTTTCAATTTTTTTATTAATTTTTTTATTACCACCCCTCGGTGGATTTATGGAATTTTCTACCACCTTAATTTGCATTGCATTTTTTCTCGACTTTGTTGACACAGTTGCGAGAATGGCGTCGGACTGCCGGAAGTCAAAATTGGCACGACCTTTAATTAGCCTCGGGCAATAATGTTTAGCTAATTAAAAAAAATCATAAGATAAAAATGATTTTAAATTGAGTGTGAAATAATGAAATTTGATTTTTGTGAGAAAATTTTAAAATAGCGGATTTAGTAAATTTACTACCACCTTAATTGCATTGCAGTTTCTTGGCTTTTGAAATTTTGGCATTTTCCCATGGGAATTGCCTAAAGATTTCTGTGTCCGTTAATGAAATTTTTAAGATGATTGTCCCACTTTTGTAATTAGGCGAATTTATAAACTATATTTGGCACTTTTTTTTATTTTTTAACCAAAAATTACGTAAATTAAATGCATGTCTTATTTCTTATTTTATACTTTTCAAATTCGATATTTCGTGGGTAAATTTAAGTATTTTAAAATAAATTTAATTATATTACGATTTAATTGAGCACCAAATTTTATTCAATTTTAATAATTAAAATTCTGCTTTTATTTTATCATTTCTGTTCACATATGTATTATTGTCAAACGGGCAATTGAGCACTTGCCAATTAATTTTTTTGGCACAATTAAATAATATTTTCGTTAAATTTCTTTTTGTGTTTAATGTGGCCTTATATTATTCCTTTATTTATCATCATATTTTGATTAAATCCATTTTTTGTTTATCAATTTATGGCTAATTTTGGTCCCAATTTTCCCTGAATTAAAGGCAAATTTGCCAAAAAAAAATGGCAAAAAATAAATTTTCATATTCTAAAAGTGGCAAATTTATCAAATGAAAGCCGAGGAGGGAATATTTCAGTCCCCTACTAAATTTTATAAATGTTGTACCAAGAAAATTTAATAAAAACATTTCTATTAGAGACTGACGGGCCCGGGGGTCAATGGAAACTCATACAAAAAGCAACTCGTACAAAAAGGCAAGTCTTTTTTTTACAAAATAAAGCTTAAGCTTAGACCAAAGCCAGCCTAGGCCTGCCTATGCCTAAGAACCTAAGCAATTGTACGAGTACCTTTGTACAACATTTTACAAGTTGGCTTTTATTGAATGTCATAACTAGGGACGGATTTTGAGGCATATGCCTTTTTTTCTAACTTGCTGTGGCCTACTTCGGAATTTTCAAACTTTGCCATGAAATTTTGCGTTGGCATTTTCTCATAGAAATAGAAAATTTCTTTTTTCTCTGATAATTTGATCTCACATTTTCTCACACAATATAATTTTCAGTTTTTCACTTTTTTCCCACTTCCGTTAAGTAAGAAAATCTTTTATTAAAGAAATTAATTGCGATAATTTTTTTCTCTGAATTACAAAATCTTAAATTTTTTAAATGATTAAAATTAATTAATGAAATAAAGAAGAAATTTTTTTATGAATAATATAAAATGTTGTAAAATAACTGAATTACTCAACCAAAATTTTCAAATAAATATAAATATTTTAAGCAGACAAATTTTCATAAAACTTATTTTTACATCAATAATGGCATCAATTAATACCAGCTCAAATGACCCGGTAAAAACAAAGGATTTAACTATTTTAAGTTATTTTTGGAAAAATTAAACCAAGATTTATTTAAATAAATAAAAATGTTTTCATTTATTTCTAGCTTTATTTGGCCTACCGTTTCGCCGGTCCGTCCGCCGATTTGATTGTGCCGGCCGTTGCGCTGTATTTGGTTGTTTTGGTTGGCATTGTGTTGAACGGCACAGTTTTGGTGGTCACTGTCAAATCCAGGCAAATGCCATGGCATTTTTAAATTACAATTTAATTAATTTCTGTTTACCAATTTTTAATTCAATTCCCATTTTTCAGTTCCCTCCGCGGCTCCGCCAATTTTCTGATGGCTTTGATTTGTCTTTGTGAATTGGTCCACCAAATTGGGCACACTTTTTTTCTGGTTGTTGTCATTTTGGGCACAAATTTTGTCAGTTTGCTCACTGCTGACTTAATTATGACGGTAAATTCTGAATTTCAAATTATTTTTATTTTGATTTAATTTTTCAATTTTTAGCCAATGATTTTTGCTTTGAATTGTGGCTTAATGGCAATGTTTTGTGCTGCTTTTGACCGACTTTTTGCTGTTGTGTCGCCATTTAAGTATGAAAATAATTCAACAAACACTAATTAACCCTAATTAATTCTTTGATAGATTATTTATTGTAATTTTTCCTTTTTTAGACATTCCTCAATTTTCACTAAATACAAATTACCGTATTTTCTTAGTCATCTGTTAATTTGTGTAATTTACGGTGCATTTACACTGAATTATGTGCTCGCATTTGCATTCGAAAATGCGGGAAAGTATGGCGCAATTAAATCAAAAATTAAAATTAATTAATATTATTTTTTCAGTCCAACCACCGGTGTTGTGGCCGAAACTTTGCTGGGCCCCGTTGGGCATAAATTCTTCGCCGGCACATTAATTATTTCATTTTGTAGCACCTGCTGTTATGTGGCAATTTTTGTGATCATCCGATGCAAAAAAGGCGGTAAATTCTTAGGCATTTTGCCAAAAAAAATAAACCGAAATATTTTTTACAGTAACCCAACAGACGAACACACGAGTTTTACGGTCATTGATCATCATTTTGTCCATTAACATTGGCGGATATCTGACCAATTTGGCCATATATCAGTTGCTGTATGCATTTGGCTCAATTTTGGGGTATTTTAAATTAATTTTAATTTTAAATTTTTCAAATTTCTTAAGGCCCCCAATTCGAGCTTGGCAAGTTGGTTTTATTTCTGGCATTCTGTTAAACGCTGCTGCGGGATCAAATGCGATTGTTCTTTATTTTAACAGGTCATTATCATTATCGGATTATTAATTTTTTCCATTTTAATTAATTTTAATTTATTACTTTATTAATAATTAGCTTTAAGCACTGAATATCGCCGCGTGTTCAAAAAAGAATTTCGCATTTTATTCAATCGTTTTTGCAACACAAATGGTCATTTTTAATAAATAAAATTTTATAAAAATATTAATCTATTTGTATTTAACTTTTGGAAAATAAAACAGTTTTTAAATATTTTTAAACAAATTTTAAATTAAAAATTTTTTAGCTGTCCAAACTATTGACACAATCCAAGTGCGAAGTGCCAACACAAACAACAACATGAACAACATCCGATTAAGCCAACAGATGAATGTGCATTCGATCAATTTGAATCGCTATTGAAATGGACTTATATATTTTTTTATTTTCTTTTATCGTTTTTTTCTTAAAAAAATAAAATTTTTTATTACGATTTGGCATTATGAAAAAATTAATAAATTTGTTTGCTAGCTGTTTAATGATGTCAAGAATTTGGCACAGTTTCTATTTTGTTCCAAATTTGGCGTTGACAGTTTCTCATTTCATTTTAGTTTTTTTCATTTTCTTTTTTGTATAGTTTTTCCAATTATTTTTCCATTTTCCAATGAAAATGAAAATAAATTCCTTTCTGCATGATTCTGCAGAATGTTAGATGATGCAGACCAATGAATTCCGACTTTAATTAGTCATTAGCAGAATTTATAAATCAAATGATTCGGTAAATTCAAAGAAACTTAAAAAAATTTTTAATTCAAAATTGTGCCAATAATTAATAAAGCCTATAATCTGTTTGCCAAGTTTTTAAGAATAATTTTTCGCAATTACATGTAAATATCCGATGCAAAAAAGGCGGTAAATTTTGGCATTCATTTGTTTGGCATTTTATTTTGTGCCAAAATTCAATCTAAATGTTTTTACAGTAACCCAACAGACGAACACACGAGTTTTACGGTCATTGGTCATCATTTTGTCTATTAATATTGGCGGATATTTGTTCAATTCGGCGATGTATCAATTGTTATACGCATTTGGCTTATTGGTCGTGTACAATTTGCTTAATTTTTTTGGCCCTATTTTTTGGTACAAAAATTTTTTCAAAAATTTCAAAGTTCTAAATTTTACAAAGGTCACCCATTCGAGTTTGGCAATTTGGTTTTGTCTTTGCCATTCTGTTAAATGTAGCGGCAGGTTCAAATGCGATAATTCTCTATTTGAACAGGTAATTAATTATTCGATTATTTATTAATATTTAATTTATTCTTATATTTATAAAGAAATAAATATTTTAAAAAACAATTTTTAGCACTGAATATCGCCGTGAATTCAGAAAAATATTGCGTTCGCTGACTAATGTTTTTGTAAAAATAATGGTAATGGATAATTAGTTGAAAATTTTCAAATCCTCATTAGCGCAATAAAAATTATTCTGTGTTTTGGCATTAAAATAAACAGCAAAATCCCTATATTTCCTGCAAAATATCTCTTTATATTTTTTAAATTGGTATTTATGCGATATTTCAAGAAATTTTGACAAAATGTCAATTTTCGGCCGAATTTTTGCCAAAAACCAATCAAAAAATCCCTCTTTAAAATCTCAAGTTGGGGAAAGCCTCAGAAATGGTTCAGTCTTATTAAATCACCTTTTTATTTAAATTTGTTTTTAGCTGTCCACGACATCGCAGCAATTCAAAATCACGCTGTCAATCCGAACCAGGGCTGGCCGTGATCACGGGTCACGGCTCACGGATCACGGAAATCACGGGGTTTTTGGGGTGCCGTGATCTCGGATCACGGGTCACGGATTTTTTCAAATTTTCCGTGATTTTGATCCGTGATTGGCATTTTATATAGGGAATTTTTATTGAGACAAAATAGGAAAGTGGTGTGAAGAAATTTTTGAGAAAAATAAATAAATTCTTTCCTGCTTACAAATTAGAAAGTAAACATATATATGTAGTCTGGTGGTTAAACCTTCTGTCTTTCGTTGTCTGTCCCTTGGGTTCAATTCCCCATTGGGATAGGATAATTTATATATTTTGTTTTGATAATTTTAATTGAAATTTAATTAACAAGAAATTTCATAACATTGAAAATTATTTTTCTTTATTTTTTAAAACGTCCATAGACCAATAAATTAACCAATGATTGGACATATTTTGGACAAAATTTTTTCAGCATCAAAAGTTAGCTTACAAATTAGAGGAAATTTTTTTCTCTACATAAATAGATTTTTGGTTAAATTTAAGAAAAATTTGAAAAATTTTCTTAATAAATTAGTTAAAAATAAAAAATTTTCCTTGGAGATTTCTACAAAAAGCTCTAATTTTCCTCAAAAAATTGCCAAAAATCGTAAACTTAGTCATTTTTTGGAAAAGGTCGCCGCAAAAAAAGCGGTTTATATGTTTTGGTTTCTTTAAAACATTTTTTGGGAATTTTTCCCGCGATTAAATTCCGTTTTTTAAATAAATTTAAATAAAAAATCATTAGAAAATTTTTTTTTATACGCGGCTGGTAATTTCGACACTGGGTAAATTCGACACTGAGTAAATTCGACACTAAGTATTTTCGACACTAAGTAATTTCGACACTACATTTTCGTCACTAAGTAATTTCGACACTGAATTATTTCTAAAACTTTCACTGTTTTCCTGCATTTTCGACACTGGACCATTTCGACATTGAGTAATTTCGACACTATAGAGAATTTTTAAAAAATAGAATAATCAAAATTTAAAAAATGTAATACGGTCTTTAATATAATTTTTCTCTGTTCCATTTTCAAAGTCCTATTATTTAAAAGTGAAGGTGATATGAAATTGCGCGAAGATAAGCAAGTGGCTCGCGTTCGTTGAACTGTTCGACAATTGCTCTTATGTTGTTATCTTGTCGAACATATTTTGCTTTTCGATTTTGATTTGGCCCCCTTATTCCATCCGCCGGCGCAACAATGTAGTCAGCCACTCTGTCTGCCCACATATTGTCCTCATCACACATTTTTCGCGAAAATGCACTCAATCTTTGAATGCCTCGCAAATGTACATTCCATATGCAATGCCAAGCCTCCAAACTGTTATTCGTTCTACACAAGCCGTGCTCAACTCTTTCAACCATATTCCATAAGGGAATAGGAAAAAGTGCACCCCGATTTCCTGAATATTTAAACCGGCGCTAGTTACAAAGAGTACCTTTTTCGAAATTACTCAATGTCGAAATGGTCCAGTGTCGAAAATGCAGGAAAACAGTGAAAGTTTTAGAAATAATTCAGTGTCGAAATTACTTAGTGACGAAAATGTAGTGTCGAAATTACTTAGTGTCGAAAATACTCAGTGTCGAATTTACCCAGTGTCGAAATTACATAGCGCCTTTATAATCACGGATCACGGCTCACGGATCACGGAAATCACGGGGATTTTGGGGTGCCGTGATCACGGTTCACGGGTCACGGATTTTTTTTAAAGCCCCGTGATCACGGCTCACGGATTTCCGTGATTGGAAATTCAATCACGGCCAGCCCTGCTATCGACACCGCCGGAGTTCCAAAATTCCCTTTATTTTTTAAATTGACTCAAAAACCGCGAAAACAAATTGCGTTTTTGGATTGATTATGGTACCTAATTGAATCATAATTAAAAAAACAAACAAAAATTTGTTAAGAAATACGCAAAAAATTTTTTTTAACCATTTTTAAGCGAATAAGAAAATTTTTTGGAAAAAAGTCTCGGGTTTTTGGTCTCGGTCTCGCGGTTTTGGGCTTGGTCTCGAGTCCCGGGGTCGAGTCTCGGTCTCGGTCTCGAGTCCCGGGAAATTTTTGGTCTCGGACAGCACTACCATTTTGACGCAAAATCTTTTACAAATTGCACTTAAATCTTCAAAATTTTCCTCTATGGCGTCTATCCGCACTTTCGGTCACGCCAAATCTTTTTAATATGCTTTTAAATTGCTTATAAAATTATTGAATTTTTAAAATAAAAATTTGTAAATTATTTAAAAAAAATTAAAATTTTTGAAATTACGGATTACGGGTTACGGATTACGGAAAATTACGGGGTTTTTTGACCCCCGTCATGACGGATTACGGAATTCCGTAATTGAGAAAATCGCCGTAATTACGGATTACGGATTTCCGTAATTGAAAATCCAAATTCAAAATTGTAAAATTGGTCACTTTTAGACAAAATCTGTTAACAAATCGCATTAAATTTTCAAAAAATTTCAGGGCTGTGCCGATGGGCACCGCCGGACCCCCCCCCCCCCCCTCAGTTCCTAGTTTTTTGAAAAAATTGCGCCGCAAACAAAGCGGTTTTGAAAAGCAACAAAATATTCACATTTATGAACCATTAACAGATTTTATTCCCGTTCTCTTTTTACCGTCTAATCCATTCGAAATAGTCGTCTCACTAGCCCCTTTTAATGCATCCCGCAAGCCCCTAAAAATTTCTTTTTCAAAATATCAGGTATTTTTTTGTTTTTTGGAAATTTTTTGAAATTTAATTGTCAACTATTAAAAAAATAAAATTAATTTAATTAAAGTAACCTGTCAACTATTAAAAAAAAATAATAATTAATTTAATTAAAGTAGCCTATCAACTTGAAGTGTTTCGAATTTCAAAATCCGCAATCCCGCGCGGGATCCCGCAAATTTTAAATGCGGGATTTGTACGATTAATCCCGCGAGATCCCATCCCGCAAAAAATTTTAAGTTCCAATCCCGCAGAGGGACCCGCAAATTTGAAATTTCCGGTCTCTAATTATTATCGCTTTTAATTAGTATTTTTAATTTATTATATTTTTATTTTCTTTAATCATTTTTGGGAAGTTCAGAAAGCTCGTGTTGATTTCTGACTTCGCTGATCCATCAAAAAACTTAATTCCTTTTTGTAACATTGGTGCTATTCTAAATAAATAATTTTTAAAAAGTACAATATAAATTTTATTTTAGCCGTCTACATAATTGGCGCAAAAAACCAAGTCCAAAATGCCAACCCAAAAAACAAAATGAACATCATCCGATTAAGCCAACAGACAAATGTGAAAAACTGCTCTCACTATTGATATGGAATATATTTTTTTAAATATTTATCCATTTGAACCGACGGATGACAAAAGCAGGATTTCGGAATGGTTGGCCCGCTTCAAATTCGCACTTGACTGCGCGGCACCGAATGCCATTGACGCGACAATGAAAAATGCTTGATGAACAAATTAAGCGAGGCCGCATTCAGCGAATACAGCCGCTCCGTCCTCCCATCTGCTGTCGGTACTCAGTTGTCCGTGTTTTGGTCCCGGTCCCGACCTACCCTACAAGGCAGCTATAATTTGTATAAATGAATTAATCGCGACCTTTTCAAAGTCGTTGGAATATTATTTTATTAAATTTTGATTCCATCACGAAAGAGCAATTTCAATGCCTTATGTTGCTGACAGCATTGAGATCATCTGAGGATGCATCACTTCGGCATGCGAAAGCGTGCAGCAATGGCGACGCAAACTCGTCAGAAAGCCAATTCAGAGAAAGCAAATTGGAAGTCTCCGCGTCGGTATGGCAACCAAACAAATCAATGCCACTTCACTGCTCAAAATCGGCGTATTCGTCAACAAAAAGAAGACAAAATTTGTTGCCGACAGCGGCACCGAAGTGAACATCATCGACGAAGAGGCCTATGACCAAATTGGCCGTCCAAAAATTCAGAAATGTGAAGAAAAAGGCCAACTCTTCGACGGAACAAAGGTCACATTCATTGGCAAAGGAGTTGCCACATTTCAATTTGGCGACATTGCCATCGACCAGGAGTTTTACGTCGCAAAAAGAGGGTCTTTAAATTTGCTGAGCATTTCAACGATGGACGCATTTGGCCTGCTGGACGATTTAAAAAGGAAAATCAGCAATTCCGCGATTAATTTGTGTGAAAACATCAATTCAAGTGCAACATTTACGACCGAGGCCGCCGATAAATTTATTCGGGAATTAAAGGCCACTTTCTCCACTACTTTTGAGGAAGGACTCGGGCTTTGCACCAAGGAATTGGCACACCTTCAATTAAAGGATGGTGCCACTCCAATTTACAGAAAGGCACGGCCAATGCCACATCATTCAAAGGAAATTGTTGAAAAGGAATTGGACCGATTGGAGCAGCTGGGAATTATTCGTAAAGCCGAACATTTGACTTGGGCTGCCCCGATTTTGGTGGTCAAGAAAGGAGACGGATCAGCACGATTGTGCATCGATTATTCCACGGGATTAAATGATGCACTGCTGGATTTTCAACACCCGCTGCCAATTCCTGACGACATCTTTGCGACTTTGAACGGAGGAAAATTGTTCTCCCAAATTGTTTTCAAGGACTTCGCAAAATTTAGACAAAAAATGGCCTCAATTAACACCAGCTCTGACGCCCAGGTAAAAAAGAAAATTAATTTTTTTTTTTTTAATTTTAAAATATTTATAATTTACAATTAGGAAATTTATGCCTATTCACAATGTGAAATTTTAAAGATAATCTTCCAACAAAACCCAGATTGAATTGAATTGATATTTTTATTATAAAATGGTTTTCTCAAACCATACGCTTATTTTTCGATTTTTGTGCTTACTTTGCCTTTCTGTGTTTGATTTCTATGGTTAATTAACGAATTTTATGTCATTCATAATACAACAACAATTATTAAATAATTTAATTAAAAAGGTATTTAAATTAATTAAGATTTATTTGGCCTTCCGTTTCGCCGGTCCGTCCGCCGATTTGATTGTGCCGGCCGTTGCTTTGTGTTTGGTTGCGTTAGTTGGCATTGTGATGAACGGCACAGTTTTGGTGGTCACTGTCAAATTCAGGCAAATGCCATGGCATTTCTGAATGCGACAATTGTAGCAAATCATTTCAAATGTTGAAAAACATTTTGACTTCGGATTTATTATTGACACATTATGATCAAAAATTGGAAATAATTGTGTCCGCCGATGCTTCGGAGCTTGGAATCGGCGCCGTTCATTTCTAAAAATTTTTATGGATTAAATTTTATAAATTCTAGGAATCATTGGTTCGAGGCCATAAAGGATTTTCGAGGTTTTCTAAATCTCTGTTGAATTAAATTATATAATTTTTCAAAAATCCAATGTTTTATCTTGAAATTTTGAATTAAAGACATTTCGCCATAAATAAATAATTATTTTTTTCAAGTTTTGGGCAGTTTCGCTGGTGAAATTTAAGCCCGTTTTAGCCCGGTCAAATTGACCGGGCCCGGGACCGGGACCGGGCTTCGAAAATTGACCGGGGCGGGCCGCCCGTTCAAAAAAAGCCCGTTTTACCGGGCGTCCCGGGCCCGTTTTTTTCCAAAAAAAAACGGGACCGGGACCGGGACGCCCGGTAAAAGCCCGCCGGGCCCCCGGGCCCGTCCGGTCTCTAATTAACAGGTAATTATTGTATCAACTACTAAGCAATTAATTTTAATTATTTTTCAATTTAATTTTATAAATAAATAATTTAAAAAATAAAAATAAATAAAAGCAATTTTTAGCACTGAATATCGCCGTGAATTCAAAAAAGTGTTGCGTACGGTGTTGAAATTTTTTGCAAAAATAATGGTAATGGATAACTTAGTTGAAAATTTTCAAATCCTCATTAGCGCAATAAAAATTATTCTGTGTTTTGGCATTAAAATAAACAGCAAAATCCCTATATTTCCTGCAAAATATCTCTTTATATTTTTTAAATTAATATTTATGCGATATGTCAAGAAATTTTGACAAAATGCCAATTTTCGGCCGAATTTTTGCCAAAAACCAATCAAAAAATCCCTCTTTAAAATCTCAAGTTGGGGATAAAGCCTCAGAAATGGTTCAGCCTTATTAAATCACCTTTTTATTTAAATTTGTTTTTAGCTGTCCACGACATCGCAGCAATTCAAAATCACGCTGTCAATCCGAACTTTATCAGACCAAACCAATTAAATGCTTTCAATCCAT